>CAUYON010019214.1:0-10331 GCA_963573935.1 Arctocebus calabarensis | reverse complement strand
TTGGGCTTAAGCGATTCTCTTGCCTCAGCCTCCCGAGTAGCTGGGACTACAGGCGCCCGCCACAGCGCCCGGCTATTTTTTTGTTTTTGCAGTTCGGCCGAGGCCGGGCTTGAACCCACCACCTTCGGTATATGGGGCCGGCGCCCTACTCGCTGAGCCACGGGAGCCGCCCATGTATAATTTTTTAAAGTCAACAAAATGCCCATGCAAAAAAAGAAATCTGTAAGATAATACACATTTCAATAAATGTTTAGGCATGACTACACTACAAGACTTAACAGGCTCGGCGCCTGTGGCTCAACGGGCTAAGGCGCCAGCCATGTACACCTGAGCAGGTGGGTTCGAATCCAGCCCGGGCCCACCAAACAGCAATGACAGCTGCAACCAAAAAATGGCCTGGCGTTGTAGTGGGTGCCTGTAGACCCAGCTACTTGGGAGGCGGAGGCAGGAGACTCGCTTGAGCCCAGGAATTGGAGGTTGCTGTGAGCTATAATGCCACAGCACTCTATCTAGGGTGACAGCTTGAGGCTCTGTCTCAAAAAAAAAAAAAAAAAAAAGACTTAACAAAGGAAGGAGCTACTCTGGGGTAAGAACTCAAATACAGTCACAACCTTCAACTACTGGGCTCAAGCTATCCCCTTGCCTCATTTTTTCTATTTTTAGTAGAGACGGGCTCTCAATTTTTGCTTAAGCTGGTCATGAACCTGTGACCTCAAGCAGTCCACCTGCCTTGGCCTCCCAGAGTGCTAGGATTATAGGCGTGGGCTGCTGTGCCCAGCCGAGAAATTTTCTTATAAATATGTTTGTGAAAAATGTAAGTGGCAAAATGGTGGTGTAAATAAGCAAAATCTGAATCAAAAGTTTTCATATTGTAACAGAACTAGCATCCCCATCTCTTTAAAATAGGTCTTAATATCAAATGTATTGCATATAACAATGTAGTTAAGCACTTTGACACATAAATCTTATAAAAGTTATTTTTTCTTTACACTTTATGCAAAGAATATTAGGAATTACTGAGTGGGATGTTTGGTGAACTCAGCTTCTTTATTTTATCTTATTTGTTTGTTTGTTTATTTTTGCGACAGAGTCTCACTCTGTTATCCTGGGTAGAGTGCTGTGGTGTCATAGCTCACAGCAACCTCAAACTCCTGGATTCAAGTGATGATCCTGCCTCAGCCTTCTGAGTAGCTGAGACTGCAGGCATGCATCACAACGTCCTTAGTTTTTTCTACTTTTAGTAGAGATGGGATTTTTCTCTTGCTCAGGCTATTCTTTTTTTTTTTTTTTTTTTTTTTTGTAGAGACAGAGTCTCACTTTATCGCCCATGGTAGAGTGCTGTGGCATCACACAGCTCACAGCAACCTCCAACTCCTGGGCTTAGGCAATTCTCAGCCTCCCGAGTAGCTGGGACTACAGGCGCCGGCTGCAATGCTCTGCCATTTTTCTGTTTTGCAGTTCGGCCGGGCGGGGTTTGAACCCCTCACCTTCGGTATATGGGGCAAGCGCCCTACTCGATGAGCCACAGGCACTGCCCTTCTCAGGCTATTCTTAAACTCAAACAGTCCTCTTGCCTCAGCTTCCCAGAGTGCTAGGATTATAGGCTTGAGTAACGGTAGCCAATGTGTTTTATTTTTTTTTGAGATACAGTCTCACTCTGTTGCCAGATAGAACAGAGTAGAATCAGCATAACTCATAGCATCCTCAAACTCCAGTGTTCAAGCAGTTCTCTTGCCTTAGCCTCCTAAATAGCTGGAATTACATGTGTGTGATACCATGCCCAGTTAATTGTTACATTTTTTATAGTGACAGGATCTCACTATGTTCCTCAAGCTGGTTTTGAACTCCTGGCCTCAAGCAACCCTCCTCCTCCAGACTTCCAGGCTATTGGGATTACGGGTGTGAGCTACACCATTCTGGCCTGAGCTCAGCTTCTTGAATCACAGTATCACAGTATCACAGGTTGGTAGTGATGGTATTCTGCTGTCCAGGCTTAGCTAGGTTCATCTTCTCTAGGATATAACTTGGGAATAGACAGTGTAGGTTTCAAGGCCCAGCCTAATATATTTTTCCCCCTAGCCAGTTCAGCTTACATTGATCTCCTGAAACTAGTGCAACACAGAATTACATTTGCCAGAGTCTAACCTCTACTGTAAGAATTCTTTTTTTTTGAGGCAGAATCTCACTTTGTTACCCTTGGTAGAGTGCTGTAGTGTCATAGCTCACAGCAACCTCAAACTCTTGGGCTCATGAGATTCTCTTGCCTCAGCCTCCCAAGTAGCTGAGGCTGCAGGTGCCCACCACAACACCTGGCTATTTTTATTATTTTTTTTAATTTTTGAGACCGAGCAAGCTAAATTTAAGCTTTAGGCTCTTTTTCATTGTAGGTCTCTAAAAATATGGGGGATTTTTTTTTCTTTTCTCAACTGTTGAGTGCGACACTGTCAGAAGAGGATTAGAGAGGGGCCAGCTCCCCTTGAAGGCCACTCTGAACATGAGTTCTCGGGGTTTCCCGTCACTCTTCAGTCCTTACTGATCTTTTCTCTTTTAAACTCATATAGCCTAAGGCAAATATAGTAATTTCCTGAGGTATTATTACCATAATGAATATTGATAACACTATTACTTGAGGTTTACAGTATCAAAGTCAAGCTAAAATATAGAGATGAATCTCTAAAATTAACGTTTCATTTGGGAAGCAAGAATTAAGGTTCCAATCATGGACACAGAGCAAGTGTCTTCATTATGTGTGAAGAACAAAGAGAAGGTTGTATAGCACAGAGGAGAAGCATTAGATGCCGTTCAGAGAAGATGCTGAGCACGAGTGGGGCTCTGGGGAGTTGGCATTTCTGCCTGACGAGTGATGGCGGTTTGTAAAATCAGTCTTAGAGTCACAGCAGATTGTCCAGCAGCTGTAGGTAAAACTGGTGTCAGGTTCCATTCAGCAGGCAGCTTCAGCAGCTGAGGTGGTACAGAGTTTAATTCTTGGAGCAACATTGTGTGCCCAAGAGCTTCACACAGGCCCTTCACTCTGACGTATGACAAGAATGACCCGGTTTGCATAATCCATATTCACAACAGGTTTATCGGCGATTTATGGGTGTCAAACAGTCATCAGTGCCTTTCCCGGGTGCTTCTGTTCTCTGCTTCTTGTCTTTGGGGAGCTGAGGGGTTTAAATATGGTAACTAACCTTGAAGTCCTCTCTGCCTTGTCCCTGGACAGCAGAGAGATGTCTAGTTTTGTCTTTCAACCTAAGCTGCTGAGTATGCTCTATGCACAATTATGTGGTCAGTGTTCTGCCCACTCAGCTTTTATTTCAATGTTTCTGTTGCCAAGCAATAATATGATTTTTCTCAGATTAGAAATTTTAAAATGGGCCAGGTGCGGTGGCTCACGCCTATAATCCTTCACTTGGGAGGCTAAGGTGGGTGAATTGCCTGAACTCAGGAGTTCTAGACCAGCCTAAGCAGGTCTCCCCATCTCTAAAAAAATAGCTGGGCATTGTGGCAGCGCCTGCAGTCCCAGCTGCTTGGGCGGCTGAGACAAGACAATCACTGTGCCCAAAAGTTTAGGTTGCTGTGAGCTGTGATACCACAGCACTTTACTGAGGGTGACATAGACTCTGTCTCAAAAAAAACCCCCCCAAAATAGAAAAGAAATGTTACTTTTCTTCAGCACTAGTGAGTGGAATCTAACTTCAGTACTTGGCGTCAGAGAGGACATATTGTCCCAGCCTTTGTTCACGGTGCTGACAGCATAGGAAGTGGACACTGTAGCCTTTTCCAGCACCTGCATTCTAAGCCCCACCAAGAAAGAGGCTTCTGGAAAGGTGCCGTGGAGAAGCAGCTCAGTGCGATGCGAGCGCCACTGAGAAGGGCCACCTCCTGACACCACCCCAGCAGTCACCCTGCGGTGAAGAAGAATCACTGCCAGGCAGCCTCTAACTGTAGAGGCAGAGTAGTACAAAGGCAGTTGAGACTAGGGAACAAAGTGTGAGTAAAGGAGAATTGATCATAAAATATGAAGATGAGGAGACCATCTTAGCATAACTTGAACAATGCTCCAAAGATTGAAAAGACTGAAAGGCAAGATCAAAGTCATTGCCATCTTCCCATGTCAAACGACAATGTATACGATAGAAAATGCTGGCTCGGTGCCTGTGGCTCGATGGGCTAAGGCACCAGCCACATACACCTGAGCTGGTGGGTTCGAATCCAGCCCAGGCTGCAACCAGAAAATAAGCAGGTGTTGTGGCGGGCACCTGTAGTCCCAGATACTTGGGAGGCAGAGGCAGGAGACTCGCTTGAGCCCAGGAATTGGAAGTTGCTGTGAGCTGTGATGCCATGGCACTCTACCCAGGGTGACAGCTTGAGGCTCTGTCTCTAAAAAAAAAAAGAGAAAAAGATGAAAAATGCTACAACAAACTTGTTTCTGAAGGATTTTGAAGTAGAGGGAGAAGGTGAAGATGATGGTAAGCATGAGAAAGTATGGGCTTTTGCAGAATGACGTGCACAGCACTTTCTGATTCATCACAAGGGCAAACATTACCAAGAAATTGGCGGGGTAGTGAACTGCAAGTGTTCTGAGGCTCATCCCCTACTCAGTACACCAGGCAGGCATGATGGAAAGAAGGGCAGGTTGAACCTGGTGTAGATGGGAGCATCCCTGCAGCTCTTACAGTAAAGGTGAAGGAGGGCTGTGAAAACCATTCGTGGTGGCTCCAGAAGGAACCTATGTTGCTAGACAGGACGGATTGCCAGCCAAGACTGTTTCTCCAAATCAGTGCAACGTCAGTGGACAGGTCTTGCTGTGTTGCTCAGGTCTCAAACTACTGGCCTCAAGCAACCCTCCCACGTTAGCCTCCCAAAATGCAGGATTATAGGCATTAGCCACTGTGCTTGTCTAGAAAATTGATAGTTGAAGCTGTGAGAGTAGATGAGATCACAGGGCTGAAGAGAAGGCGTGGGCCAGAGATGTGAGAGACTTTTTTTTTTTTTTTTATTAAATCACAGCTGCGTACATTAGTGCAATCAAGGGGTACAATGTGCTGGTTTCATATACAATCTGTAATGTTTTCATCAAACTGTTTAACATAGCCTTCCATGGCATTTTCTTTCTTTCTTTCTTTTTTTTTTTTTTTACAGTGGTAAGACAGAATTTATTTATAGAAAAGAATACAGAAAACACTGAACCTCCTGGTAGAGAGAGAACTCAAGTGGGGAGAGAAAAGCTCTCTCTGTTTCTCTCCCGGTCTTTCCCCGTCTCCCCCTTTAGGCTTTTAGTCTCGGGGTATATATAGGTGTGTGGGTTCCTTGGCCAAGAAACGAATGAACACAGTCCCTTCCACCGGGGGCAAAGTGAATGAATGTATCAATGAATGGACACAGTCCCTTCGGCTGGGGTCAAGTGAATGAATGTATCAATGAATGGACACAGTCTCACTGTCGCCTTCCTTAGCTGGCTATGGCATCACAGCTGACACCAACTTCCAATTCTTGCACTTAAGCTATTCTCTTGTCTCAGCCTCCTAAGGAGCTGGGACTACAGGTGCCCACCACAACGCCAGCAGTTTTTTTGTTGTTGCAGTTGTTGTTTAGCAGAACTGGTTTGGGTTCGAACCCACCTGCCTCAGTATATGTGACCAGTGCCCTAACCATTGAACCACGGCGCCGAGCCAAGAGACATTGTTAGCACAGAGGCTGGTAGCCGGGCATGGTAGCTCACACCTGTGATCCCAGCACTGGGGAGGTCAAGGCAAGTGGATTACCTGAACTCACAGGTTTGAGACCAGCCTGAGCCACCGTGAGACCTCCTCTCTAAAGATAGCCGGGTGTTGTAGCATGTGCCTGTAGTCCCAGCTACTCAGGGGCCTGAGGTAAGAGAATTGCTTAAGCCCAGGAGTTTGAGGTTGCCGTGAGCTATGATACCATGTCACTTTACCAAGGGTGACAAAGTGTTTTAGAGACAGAGTCTCACTTTGTTGCCCTTGGTAGAGGCTGTGGCATCACAGCTCACAGCAACCTCCAGCTCCTGGGCTTAGGCGATTCTCCTGCCTCAGCCTCCTGAGTGGCTGGGACTATAGGCACCCACCACAAAGCCCGGCTATTTTTTGTTGCAATTTGGCCAAGGCTGGGTTCGGCGTCCTACTCCCTGAGCCACAGACGCCGCCCCAGAGTCTGTTTCCAAAAAAAAAAGGACAGAGGCCAAAAGTTACAGGGAGAGTAAGAAGGACCAGCCGCTAAATATAGTTAGATGCAGAGTCTGGAAGAGGAGTGTCACGAGGTCCAGTGTTGAAGCTCTTTCAAGAAAAAGTAGTCAGCATTGTTAAATGCCAACAAATCAAGAAAAGGAAAGGAGTATGAAGGAACCATTACATTTATTTAAACTTTCAGATTAATATGAGGGTATAAACTATTAGGTTATATAATTTGTACATGAAAGGTTAAAGTCCGATTTGTAGCTATATTGTGCACCCAGGGCACACGCTATATATCCACTCATTGTGCCCATTGACTGGAAACCTATTGAACCCTCTCCCCCCACTGTTTGAAATTTTTTTTTTTTTTTTTTGAGACAGAGTCTCACTTTGTCACTCTTCATAGAGTGCTGTGGCATCATAGCTCATAGCAACTTCAAACTCTTGGGCTCAAGTGATTCTTTTGCCTCAGCCTCCCAAGTACTTGGGACCACAGGTCCCCACCACAATGCCTGGCTGTCTTTAGAGACAGGGTCTCTCTTCTGCTCAGGCTGGTCTCCAGCCTGTGAGCTCATGCAGTCCACCTGCCTGGGCCTCCCAGAGTGCTAGGATTACAGGCGTGAACCACCAGCCTCACTTCTGGAATTCAATTGAGATTTTTTTTTTTCTCATGTGAGTCTGTTATTATTAATCTCCTGGTTTCAAACTGGTGTTGGATACATGTGATACTTGTTTTTCCAAATGTTAAATAAAAGAGGCCTACTTATGATGGGAGTTTAGCAATCTCTTGGGGATCTTTTTACCTTTGAGTAGTGTTTCCAGTTTCAGCAAACAGATACCAGATGCACAGTAGAATCTGGATTTAAAATAAACGATCATTTTTTAGTATAAGAATAGGACGTGCAACTGACATACTTAGACACTAAAAAATGATTTGCTTCAAATTTGACTGGGTATTCTGAACTTTATCCAGCTGTTCTCTGGGAGATATCGGGAAGATTGAATCTTGATAACTAGGCCTCTTGAGCACCTCCTGTTTCTACAGGGGCCATGGTTAGGATGTTGATTTTTTACTAGCAACATCTATAATTGTTGAGTAGAAAAAGGAAGGAATTTAACAAGCCACTTGCTTCCAAGAGAAACATTTTTGGACTCTCCTCCCTGAGTTCTCAACCCCCAACGAGTATTTTTCTCTTTATATAGAATTCAGAATTTCAGTGTTTGGATGTAACCACTTTTTTTTTTTTTTGAGAGACAGTCTTGCTCTGTCCCCCAGGCTGAAGCACCGTGGTGGAATCAAAACTCACTACAGCTTCTAACTCTTGGGTTCAAGGACTCTCCCTGCCTTGAGCCTCCTGAGTAGCTGGGACTTGAGGCGCACATTACCACACCCAGCTAACATTTTGTAGTGATGGGGTCTTGGCATGTTGCCTAGGTTTGTCTTGAACTCCTGACTTGAAGCAGTCCTCCCACTTCGGCCTCCCAAAGTGCTGAGATTACAGCATGAGTCACCACTACCTATCTGGATGCAGCCTCTTAATCTAGAATCTCAGTAGAGTCTATGTAAATTAGGACAGTTTATCTTTTGTAGATTTGTTGTTACTGATGGGTATTCATTCAGTTAGCATTTTTCATTATTTGCTGAGGCTGTTTTGTTTTTCTGGGAAACCTAAGAATGTTCCAGAAAACATCGTTACTGTTAACTTTTTTTTTTGTTTTGAGACAGGATCTTGCTCTGTTGCCTGGGCATCATCATAGCTCACTGTAGCCTCAAACTTACAGATTTACATTATCCTCCTGCTTCAGCCTCCTGATTAGTTGGGTCTCCAGGCACATCTCTACACTTGGCTAATTTTTTCTACTTCCTGTAGAGATGGGATTTTGTTTCTTTTCTTTTCTTTTTTTAGACAGACTCTCACTTTGTTGCCCTTGGTAGAGTGATGTGGCATCATAGCTCATAGCAATCTCAAATTCTTGCGCTCAAGCGATCCTCTTGAGTAGTTGGGACTACAGGCACCTGCCATGATGCCTGGCTATTTTTAGAGGCAGGATCTTGCTCTGGTTCTGGCTGGTCTCTGTGAGCTCAGGCCATCCACCCACCTTGGCTTCCCCAAGTGCTAGGATTGCAGGTGTAAGCCTCTGCACCCGGCCAAGGGGGTCTCACTATATTGCTCAGGCTGGTCTGAAATTCTTGGCTTCAAGTAATCCTCCTGCCTTGGCCTCCTACCATGCTAGGTGGGACTACAGGCTTAGTCATTGTGTCTGCCCTGGTGTTAGCCTTTGATCTGTAAAGGGCATAGCATTCATTTTGCAGCAACCTAACACCATTCCTAACTTTCTTTTTATCTGCTTGTAACTAAACTCAATAGTAATAAAGATCTCTTTTTGACTTGTTTATTACCACTGTTTTAAAAAATGTAAATTTAGGACAAAATGGAAACTATGGTATTTCTGTTTTGCATTGTTATATTTCATTTGTTATCCTTATAAATGTTGAGGTCAGACGCACTAGCTCACACCCATAACCCTAGCACTATGGGAGGACGAGGTGGGTGGATGAGGTGAGCTCAGGAGTTTGAGACCAGTCTGAGCAAGAGTGAGACCCCTTCCTCTACTAAAAATAAATAAATAAATAAACAAACAAACAAACCAGCCATGGTGGTATATCTCTATAGTCTCAGCTACTCGAGAGGCTGAGGCAAGAGGATTTCTTGAACCCAGGAATTTGAAGTTGCTGTGAGACGGAGTGAGGATGAGTCTGAAAAAATTAGATAAATCAATGTACCTGCTGAGTTCTCATACTTATTTTTTCATTTAAATCATGTTTGAAAATTTCCTGTTTCTACTTCTACCCTTCATGTTACTCCGCTAAGTAAAACCAATGCTATTTCATATTTACATTTCACTTAGAAATTTTAATTTCACTATAATTTCAGATAGCACTGTTTCATAAATGAAAACCTATTTCATTAATAGGTTCTAAAAAGAGTATAGAGTTTATTTGCTGCAAAACTGAATTGTTTGTACACATTGTGTAGATTAAGGCATATAAAGTACATTCTGAATTGTCTGGAATTAGTTTTCCAAAATCTAACAATGCGCCGTGGGATTTATTTTATCATTTTAAATGTACAATATTTAACATTAATAACATGTGATTGTCAGTAAACAAGATCTATTTTTTTGTTACAATAGAAAATTAATGGAGATAATTATAAGTTTCCTTCAAAAAAATCACCTCTGTTTAAACCATAACATTTTATTGACAGGGTTATCGTTTTTATGTTTTGTTTTATTTTATTTTATTTTTTTGAAACCGTCTCACTTTGTCATCCTCAGTAGAGTGCTGTGTCATCATAGTTCACAGCAACCTCAAACTCTTAGGCTCAAGCCATCCTCTTGCCTCAGTAGCTGAGAGTTTCGGCACCCACCACAATGCCAGGAAATATTTAGAGTCAGGGTCTTGGTCTTGCTCAGGGTGGTCTCAAATTCCTGAGCTCGGGCAGTCCACCTGCTGTGGCCTTCAGAGTGCTGGGATGACAAGCGTGAGCCGCCTCACCGGCCCCGTGTGTGTTTTATTTTCACTAGTACTCTTGCTGTGCTATTTCTTCTTTTTGTAACTTATTTTTATCATCGTGGGTATTTATTCACATGTAGGATCCCATTTGATATCTAGAGTAGGAAGTCCCACCACTTTTTTACCAAATTCCTACTTTATGGCCATCTCAGATTCTAATTCATTGCAGAATATACCATAGACTAGGTTTTTGTTTTTGGTGCTATGGATCCTTTTGGCAGACATAAAATAAGTGATTCTTTCTTTTAAATTTTTTTTTTTTTTTTTGTTGATACAGAGTCTCACTCTACCGCACTCGGTGGAGTGCTGTGGAGTCACAGCTCACAGCAACCTCCAGCTCTTGGGCTCAAGCGATTCTCTTGCCTCAGCCTCCCAAGTAGCTGGGACTACAGGCGCCCACCACAGCGCCCAGCTAATTTTTGATGCAGTTCAGCCGGGGCCGGTTTGAACCCGCAGCCCTTGGTCGCTGAGCCACAGGCGCCGCCCAAGTGATTCTTTTTTTATATTTTCAGCAAGCATAATGTGATATACAAATGTCTATGATTTCCGCTTTTTTT
>CAUYON010019212.1:0-19504 GCA_963573935.1 Arctocebus calabarensis | reverse complement strand
TACATTAATGCAATCAAGGGGTACAATGTGCTGGTTTCATATACAATCTGAAATGTTTTCATCAAACTGTTTAACATACCCTTCATGGCATTTTCTTAGTTATTGTATGAAGACATTTGTATTCCGCATTTAGTAAGTTTCGCCTGTACCAAAATAATGTTTTAATGAATGCAATTATTTCTTATTTTCCCTCTTATAAAACTAAGACAATCTCATTGTTGAAATCCTGGGAAATACCAAAGATAATAAATATCATTCACTATCCAGAGAAATCGTGACTGACGTAACATAATAGAGATCCACCCTGGCTCTAAGCCTGTTAGTTAATAGAATTGACATCATCCTGTACAAACAATGACTTTTGTAAATTTAATTTCATTGTAAGCATTTTCTCATCTCATTGCTGGTGCTCCATAGTGATTATTAATGACGCCAAGATTTTCTATTCTGTAGGTACCTCATAAAATACTCATATTTAGTTCCCCCCAAAGCAGATTATTTCCCTTTATTGTCATAAATAATGTTGCCTTAAACATCTTTGTACATAAATCTTTATGTTTCGGAGTACTATGAAAGAAATTTCCAACTATAAAGTTTTCAGGGAAACATAGAAAAGTTGGACAGAAAGGTATGGACCATTATTCATCAATAGGATAAACATCTCAACATTTTGTTGATCTGAACTTCCTGTGAAAAATATGCCCATGCCTTCTGCACTTAGTACACGTCCCCATGTCCTATTCTGCTCTTTATCCATTTGGGTCTCGTTTTTTCAGGGCTCCTTCATAAACCTCTGTCAAGCACCTATCATGTGCCAGCCTGGAGCCAGGCACAGGAGAAATGGCAGCAAGTGAAAAGGCAGGGTCCCTGTCATTAGGGAGGGCAGCATCCCCGGGGTGGGTCATGGTGTTGCACTTCAGAAATAGAAACAGTAGGCGGGGGAGAGATTCAGCTATACAAAGGATGATAATGCCCCAAGCATGCTGGAATAAAAGGTGTGTGGTGGGAGGCTTGGGGGAACACAGACAAAGGAACAACTAAGAGCTTCAAGGCAAAAGGGTGCTCCAGGCAGGGGAGCACCACGGGCAGAGGCACCACTGTTTAAAAGAGATTTGCTGTCCCTCCACCCATCCTCTGTATGTAAAACCAGGCCATGTGTGAAATATCCTAGTTAACAGAGGCCTCAGTGTACCCCATGACTGCATTAATGTACACAGCTATGATTTAATAGAAATAAAATAAAATAAATAAAAGAGCTTTGCTTCCATCTTGGCCCCAACATGTGTTTCCAGATACTTCATTCTGTACCCTGATTACTTTCCAGTAACTCCCTTCCAATGCCTCAAACCCAGGTGTGTACTTTGATTTTTTCTTTTAACTTGGCCTTCAATATCTTTCTTTCTTCTGGTGAACTTCTACTCATCCTTCAAAGCCCAGCTCGCACATTGCTTCTTTTCTGATGTCCTTCCTGACATTTGCAGTCTACCTCAGGAGTGTCCATTTCTCCCTCTACTTTGCAGCTAGCTGCTTTGGTCTTAGCCAAGTCATCATACTTGTTTTAGCTGCATTCTGGAGTTTTTAATTTACTTGTGTAGATGCTGTTTGTTTGTCTTGTGTCTTTCTTCTCCTGCTAACTTATAAATCCTTGAAGGTCAGAGGCAGTGTATGAGTTTTGATTGTTTGGCCATGTGTGAAAAATCCTAGTTAACAGAGGCCTCAGTGAAATAGCCATGTGTTCCGAGGTGGGCAGTCCAGACTGGTATAGCAGCCATCTATAGTCCTCAGAGACTTCAATTCTGCCCATATCCTTGCTTCACCTTCCTCATTTTGCAACTCCCCCTCATGGTCCCAAGATGGCTGCTTAAACTCTACCATCATATCTACCTTCCATCCAACTGAAAGAATGAAGGGCCAAAGAAAAACACACAGACTTTCCCTCTGGAGTTGCTTTCTACTTACATTCTGCTGGGAACTTAGCTGCATGGTCACACCCAGCTACAAAGGAGCCTAAGAAATGTAGTCTGTATTCCAGCCAGCCATGTACTCAGCTAAAAAACAGAGTTCTGTTCCTAAACATCAGAGAACATGGTTTGCCGTTTCTGCCATGATGAAAATCAAAGTGAGATCAGGGATTATTCCTTTGGGGCCAGACCAGGTCAGCAGGTGGGATGGTGGTGCCACTCAGTAAGAAAGGAAGAACACACAACAGCTACAAATTGGGCACCTCCTGTGTGCCAGGCAAGACGCTTTAGGTGCTTTTCCTAACACCAGTATGTGTGAATTTGACTTAGGTCAATAATTGCCCTTGAGAAAGTCAGAGTATTTCTAATTTAGAATCAGATCCAGGCTGCCCCTTTTTGCATGCTTCCCATGGTGAGGCACTTACTGTATCTCAGTGTAACTCAATGCGTTGTTAGATGACACCCAAGTTTAGAGAATTCTTCTTTACTTTGAGCTGAAAGCTGCACTTTGGGGCCAGCAATGGAGTGGAGTAGTTCAGGGTACATATTCTTCAGCTAGATCACTGGTCCTACCCCTCCTCCCACCCCAGGATACCTGACAGTATCTGGAAATACTTTTAAGTTGTCATTTCTGGCAGGGGGGTGGAGCGGGTGGGCGCTACTACTACCATTAGTGAGGAGAAGATAGGGATTTGGCTAAACGTCAGTCAATGCCCAGGAGAACCCCTGACAACAAAGAGTTATCAGCCCAAAATGACAGTAGTACCAAGGTTAAGCAACTTAACCTTGGTGCAAGGTTAGACCTAGGTTTGAATCTTGACTTCAGCAGCTATTTCCTAGCTGTGTAGTCTTGAGTCAGTTGCTTCACCACTCTGAACTGGAGCTGACCTTTTCCTCCTCTCTGCCTTGGAGTCATCACATCTTCTTGGGCTTGTGGTGGCATTAGTAACCCCTGTATGAGTAGCGCCAGGGAGGGCTTGGCTCCTTCCTGTCTCAGCTGCCCCTGTTGGCCTTTGTGGATGAGGAAGGAATGATGACTGCCATTGTTTACTTGCTGGCACATGGGCCTGATTGGATTAGACTGTGATCACTCTAATAAAAGGCCCACTTCACCTAATGGTTTTGGAATGGAACCATCGCCTTAATTCAAAAATGGTAGTCTGCTTGTTTGCTCTTAGAAGAAGGGTCTATTTTTCTGCTTTTTACCAAGTCATCGCCACTTGGGTTCTGCAGAGCTCTCCCTCTCCACTGTCTCAAATGATGCTCCCAAAAGCCCAGGAAGCTGGGTCTTACTATTCTCCTTACTTTGCAGATGAGGAACCTGGCAGTCCAGGCTGTTTACTCAAGCTGCACACAGCCCAGCAGGCAGAGAGCTTGGCTGAGGACACGGCTCCTGCCTCTGCAGCTCTCTCCAGGCTGCTTTTCTGAGGACACACGCTAGGCAGGACCTACGGGTGGCCGTCTTCCCTCTTGAAGTGCCCTTGTCCTCAGTGCCTCCTGTAACTTTTATTCCCTCTGCCCCGAGCACACTTCTCTCAAGCACCATTTCCGTAAGCTATGCTTTGACCTCAGAGAGGGCACCTCACAGCCAGTCAGGGGCTCCTGTGTGGCATGAGGTGACACGAGGATCTGAGTGCCCAAATATCTCTCATACCCTTTGCCAAGGTACCAGACCTTCCTATGAAATTTGTACAGGAAAAACCAATAAGGGACCTATTTTTCCAAATGCAGGTCTCTGAGGGAGGGAAAAGTGCCTCACATTAGTTATTTCACCAATAGAGCCTGTTGCGGGTTAGAGGATAGGCAGAAAGACCAGAGCTGGCTTCCTGGGCATGTGACACAGGGCCTTGTGCTCAGAAGGACCCCAGTCTTGGTGAATGCTTACTGTCACTGCTGTCTTAGAATTCTTAATCATTTAACTTGTTTTTCATTTTGCACGGTGCCCCAGAAATTACGTAGCTGGGCAGGGCTGGGTTCCACAGCATAGGCCTGTACTTCCAGCTACTTGGGAGGCTGAA
The DNA here is from genome assembly GCA_963573935.1 of Arctocebus calabarensis. Taxonomy (NCBI): domain Eukaryota; kingdom Metazoa; phylum Chordata; class Mammalia; order Primates; family Lorisidae; genus Arctocebus; species Arctocebus calabarensis. The sequence continues at coordinate 15,525 of CAUYON010019212.1, read as the reverse complement.
GCAGGAGGATGACTTGAGCCCAGGAATTGGAGGTTGCAGTGTGCTATGACTCTTAATCCTGGACAGTATAGCAAGACCCTACTACCTATACAAGAAAAAGAATAGGTAGTCTTTCCTGAGCAGGACATAAAGTTAATGATGATTTCTACTGGTCATATAAGGAAAATAGATTAATTTCCACAGGGCCCCTCTTGCTACCTTCCCTAGGGAGTGTAGCCAACTTTTTCTAGACTCAGTGCCTGGGTCACCTCAGTCCTAAGGCATCTCCCCCTTTCCCAGAACAGCCCCCAGTTTTCCTTTATGTAGTGTGGGTGCTATCCCACTGCTTTCCCCAGAATCTTTCTTCTGAGTCTTCCAGCTTCTGAGGACAAACATGGATTTTCTTGCTCCCAAAACAGGTCATGGAGCTAAAAAGGAAACTTCCAACCATAAATATTTATTGAATTAAGATGTTCAAAGCTGAAATACTTCATAGCGTCCTGTCTCTCACTTTTGTAATGAAGAAATCTTCATTTAACAAACATCTATTGATCTTTTGCTTTTATCTTTAGGCAGAATAACACATCCAAACTACAAAGGAGAAAATGTGATAAGGAATTGAGCATTCTTTATATTGGTGAAGAAGATAAACTTGTACATTATTTTCCCCCAACATTTTATTGTGAAAATTATGAATAAAATGGGAAAATTAGAATCATTGTACCATATAGCCACTGTGTAGATTATAAATTAACATTTTGCTCTTTTGGACTTATCATCTATTCATTTATCCATATTCCCTTTTTTTTTTTTTTTTTGTAGAGACAGAGTCTCACTTTATCGCCCTTATTACGAGTGCCATGGCATCAGGCAGGTAACAGCAACCTCCAGCTCCTGGGCTTAGGTGATTCTCTCGCCTCAGCCTCCCCAGTAACTGGGACTACGGGCGCCCGCCACAACCCCTGTCTATTTTTCTGTTTTGCAATTCGGTGGAGGCTGGGTTTGAACCCGCCACCTTTGGTATATGGGGCCGGCGCCCTACTCGATGAGCCATAAGCACCACCCCATTTATCCATATTCCTAACCAACTATCCATCACCTTATTTTTTAAATTAATTTCACAGTAAGTTGAAGACTTTAGTAGATTTCACCCTTGCACACCCATGCTATACCAATTTAGTTCAGTAATGTCAATTCAATCACAGCTTTTATTTTTTAAACAAAAAGGAAAAAATTTTTTAAAGGAAATTTTTTTATATAAAAACAAATTATTGGCTCGGCGCCTGTGGCTCAACTGTCGGGGGTGCCAGCCACGTACACATGACCTGGCAGGTTCGAATCCAGCCTGGGCCCGCCAAGCGACAATGACGGCTACAACCAAAAAATGGCCGGGCGTTGTGGTGGGCGCCTGTGGTCCCAGCTACTTGGGAGACAGAGGCAGGAGACTCACTTGAGCCCAGGAATTGGAGGTTGCTGTGAGCTGTGATGCCACGGCACTCTATCCGGGGGGACAGCTTGAGGCTCTGTCTCAAAAAAAAAAAAAAATGATGTATGTCCCCTCTGTGTGCCAGGCAATGAGGAAAAGAGAGAAAAGGGGCAACTCTGGGGGAGGGGAGGTCTGAACTACCCTGAGAATGCCGACCGAAGGGATTAGAAAATGAAAATCCCCGAGATGATACTTCCTGAGTGTCTTCCTTCCTTCCAGAGGCACCTGTGGACAATTCTACAGGGTTTGGACTTGGCTGGGGATACGGGTGACGCTGTAGGGTGCTGGGTACCGCATGTGGAAAAGAAAAAGGCACAAGCAGAAGCTGCAGGTTTGGGGTTTGTCCTCACAGAGATGATGGCTGAGATAGAGGGGAGGGAGTGGAGAAGACCCCTGAGTCAGGCAGCCCAGAGTGACAGGAGCACAGCACAGGACTTTGGGTCATAAGACGAGAAAGTGGCGCTGATTGAAGAAGTCAGAAGAGGCAGAATTACAGAAGCCGGGGGATGGCTCTGACTGGTGCTCAGAGCTGGAGGACATGGAGAAACACCTCCAGGGAGGCTCTGAAAAGGAGTCCCGGGAAAGTCTAGAGAGCATCTCCCCCACCCTACACATTTGACACACCAGGAAACAGAGGCTAAGAGATCACTCAGAAATAAATGGCAGAGCCTGGGGCAAAATCAGTGCTGCCCAAATGGTGCCCCCCTCCCCTGCATAGAAGCTCAAAAGGTTTTTTCACCAAGATCAAATAAATGCCTTGGGAGCTTGATTTTTTTCCCTTTAAAAAAGATATGGATTTAGGCTCAGTGCCTGTGGTTCAATGGGCTAAGGCGCCAGCCACGTACACCTGAGCTGGTGGGTTTGAATCCAGCCCGGCCCGCCAAACAACAGTGATGGCTGCAACCAAAAAATAGCCGGGCGTTGTGGTGGGCGCCTGTAGTCCCAGCTACTTGGGAGGTGGAAGCAGGAGAATCACTTGATCCCAAGAGCTAGAGGTTACTGTGAGCTATGATGCTACGACACTCTACCCAGGGCGACAGTTTGAGGCTCAAATGAGTAGGGCACTGGCCCCATATACTGGAGGTGGTGGGTTCAAACCCAGCCCCGGGCCAAAAAAAAAAAAAAGTATATGGATTTAGCTTTCTATTCAAGAACTTATCTGGCTTTATCTTTTTATAAAACACCTGTTTTTGCAAATTGTTGAGAGAATGTCAGTTACACTCTATATTAGTGATTCTCAGTTTTCTTTAAACTCCTAGCCTTTTTTGATGAATATAAAAATCTAACAACCCCTTCTGGAAGTTTCAGTACATAATTCAACCTCCTGACCCACACGAGTACCACCAAATAAAGAAAACACAATGTATTTTAAGTAGAACCTTACATGCAAAGGTTTTGTTACATATTACTTGGCATAGTTTATGTAGTGAGAAAATATTGTTTGTTTTTCAAATAGAAAAGTGAAATAATATATATGCTTTGTTAAGTGCCATAATCGCCCTCTCATTGGATAATTATTTCTCTAAGAAGATATGCTAGATTTATTCCATGCTTTATGCACCTCTGGTATATGCCCTTGTTAATCCCCGACCCCCATATCAGTTACGGATGCTTGCAGCTGCAAATAAAATCTCCTATAACAGAGCAATAAGCCAGGGAATGAAAACCCTCATTTAATTATTTCCCATAGAGTTTAGCAGAAGAAGATTTCAGGGTTGGTTCAGTAATAACAGGGCTCTGTGTTGGAATTCTCCTGGCATCCCCTGATGGTCCTGAGATGACTGCCATGACCTCAAATATCAGTCCCCTGCTTCCTGCGAGGAAGAAGGGGACAAGCGAGAAACAATGCTTCTTCTTGTTTTGCTCATTCATCAGAGTAGAACTTTCCTAGAACCCCACCTTGCTGTTAGGCTGCCTTGTCCAATTCCTTGGCCACAGAGGGGTCCCACAGGTACTAGATGAGCCACTGGCGGAGAGGGACTAGACTGCCATACTCAGGTTAGACCCATCAGGATGTAGCCTCCTTCCCAGAACATGTGCAGATTCTTTATTTACCTTAGGTTTTGCCCAACTCCCTTGTAAGCATGTAAACTTGATGAGGGGAGAGATGATTTTTGTCTCTTTTGCTCAGTGCTGTATGCCCAACACCTAGAACGGTGGCAGGAACTCAGTAAAAAGCCCCTGAATGAATGAATGAACAAGGAAGAAGACGTGGCTGTTGAGTAGGTAACCAGCAGGTTCTTGCGCCCCCGACAGCATATAACTCCAGTTTGATAAACATGACGCCAAGTGCCTCCTGACCACCAAACCTCTGACATAACCCTTGTGTCTTTTCTCCCAGGCAGTGAGCCACCATTGGAGGCTGTGGTTGCACCAATGACCCTTCCTAATTCTTCCTGCATCTTCGAAGACATGTGTGAGGGGAACAAGACCACCATGGCCAGCCCCCAGTGGATGCCCCTGGTGGTGGTCCTGAGCACCATCTCCCTGGTCACAGTGGGACTCAACCTGCTGGTGCTGTATGCTGTGCACAGCGAGCGGAAGCTACACACGGTGGGGAACCTGTACATCGTCAGCCTCTCGGTGGCAGACCTCATCGTGGGTGCTGTCGTCATGCCCATGAACATCCTCTACCTGCTCATGTCCAAGTGGTCCCTGGGCCGGCCTCTCTGCCTCTTCTGGCTTTCCATGGACTACGTGGCCAGCACAGCGTCCATCTTCAGCGTCTTCATCTTATGCATCGATCGCTACCGCTCGGTCCAGCAGCCCCTCAGGTACCTAAAGTACCGTACCAAGACCCGAGCATCAGCCACCATCCTGGGGGCCTGGTTTTTCTCCTTTCTGTGGGTTATTCCCATTCTCGGCTGGCATCGCTTCATGTCAAACACTTCAGCACGCCGGCAGGACAAGTGTGAGACAGACTTCTACGATGTCACCTGGTTCAAGGTCATGACTGCCATCATCAACTTCTACCTGCCCACCTTGCTCATGCTCTGGTTCTATGCCAAGATCTACAAGGCCGTCCGGCGGCACTGTCAGCACCGGGAGCTCATCAATGGATCCCTTCCTTCCTTCTCAGAAATTAAGCTGCGGCCAGAGAATCCCAAGGTGGGTGCCAAGAAACCGGGGAAGGAGTCTTCCTGGGAGGTTCTGAAAATGAAGCCAAAAGACGCTGGTGGTGGACCTGTCTTGAAGCCACCATCCCGAGACCCTAAAGAGATGAAATCTCCAGCCTCCTTCAGTCAAGAGGAGGATGGAGAAGTGGCCAAAGGTGACATCACACAAGTGCAGATTATGGAAGAGGGAGATGGTGAAGGTTACCTGGCTGTCACCCAGAGCGAGGCGCAGCTTGAGATGTATGAACGGGATCTGGACACACATGGGGTCAGCAAGATATCAGAGGATCAGGTGTTAGGCGATAGCCAGTCCTTCTCTCGGACAGAGTCAGACACCCCCCCAGGGCCAGCCCGCACAAAAGGCAAATTAAAAAGTGGTTCTAACACAGCCCTGGATTACATCAAGTTCACTTGGCAGAGGCTCCGCGCACATTCAAGAGAATACGTGTCTGGGTTGCAGCTGAACCGGGAACGGAAGGCGGCCAAACAATTGGGCTTTATCATGGCAGCCTTCATCCTTTGCTGGATTCCTTACTTCATCTTCTTCATGGTCATTGCCTTCTGTGAGAACTGCTGCAACGAGCATGTGCACATGTTCACCATCTGGCTGGGCTACATCAACTCCACACTCAACCCCCTCATCTACCCCTTGTGCAACGAGAACTTCAAGAAGACATTCAAGAAAATTCTGCACATCCACTCCTAAGGGAGGGTCTAAGGGGACCCAACAAAGTGATGTCCGGAAAGGCAACAGAGCACGGAGGCCTGTGTGTTGGCAGGCCCTTGGGCTTTCTGGAGTCAAAACCAGTCTTAGGGGCTGGGTAGTTTGGAAAGTTCTTGGGTACCATTGGAAGAACAGCGGATGGCGGTGATCGGTAGAGAGATTGAACTTTGAATAAAAAGCAGACAGAATCTTTGCAAGAGGATCAGACTTGGGTGGAGCTCTCCTTCCCCTTAGGAACTGTGAGAGCTTAAGACTCTCATTGTAATTCAAGCTTTCTAACTTAATTTAATCAGACCAAAAGGGACACGTGGGTAGACTTCCACTGGAGAATTAAAAAAAAACTCGTAAGCCTTCCTGGAATGGAGCTGTGTGACTGTGCAGAGACCTTCCATATGCAGATAGTTTTCGTCCCCTTCCTGGGGTCACCTTGAGAGGCTCCACTGCTATTCCCCGGTGACTGCCACTTCTCGGAATGTCTCTTTCCTGAGCCTCTCTTACAGCTTTCTGCAGAACCAATATCTGGACCACCCTGGAGATTCTGCCTTAGTATTTCTCGCTCATGCATGTCTTAGAGTTGATAGAAAATTATGCAGCTTGCATATCCACCATTTTAACCCCACATTTCCTTTGGCTATTAAAAAAATGGTGATAAAAGTTGCTCTCAAAAAAGAGAGAGAAAAAAAATATTTTTGAAAGCTTGCACATTAAAAACTAGAAGAAGAGGAGGCGGTGTCTGTGGCTCAGTGAGTAGGGAGCCAGCCCATATACAGAGGGGGTTCAAACCTGGCCCTGGCTGAACTGCACAACAAAAAAATAGCCGGGCATTGTGGCGGGCACCTGTAGTCCCAGCTACTCGGGAGGCTGAGGCAAGAGACTCGCCTAAGCCCAGGAGTTGGAGGTTGCTGTGAGCTGTGTGATGTCACAGCACTCTACCGAGGGCGATAAAGTGAGACTCTGTCTCTACAAAAAAAAAAAAAAAAACTAGAAGAGGGCCAGGTGCAGTGGCTCACGCCAATATTCCTAGCACTTTGTGAGGCCAAGGCAGGAGAACCACTTGAGTCCAAGAGTTGGAGGCTGCAGTGAGCTATTACTGTGTACAGTACTCCAGCTTGGGTGAGAGCAAAATACTGTCTAAAGAAGAAAGGAAGGAAAGGAAAGAAGGAAGGGAAGGTGAGAAGGAGAGAGGGAGGAAGGAAGGAGAAAAACTAAAAGAAAGAATAAGGAGAATGTCATATTTTTTGAGGGCTGTAATACCTTTATCTCATTTAAGCCCCACAACACCCCACAATAGGAGGGTAGTGTTGCTAGTTTTAGTTTGGAGAGGAGCAAACTGAGGTGCAATGAGGTGAAAGGGGTGCCCAGGGTCACTTAGCTAGTTATGTGAAATAGACCGAAAACCCTATGGAGTTCCAGGTCACTGTAGCATATTTTCTTCAAAAGGCAAAAATGTGTGCCCTGTCAAGTGTGCATACAAATGTATGAGACACACACACAATATTTCCAAGAGTGGTAGCAATTCTCAGAATGTTGAGTGGAGGAACAGCTGGCATGGAATACCTCTGCAGTGACAAGAGATATTGCTTTGAAGGGACAGTGTGTATTTTTATCTGTGAGTTCTGTTGTGTTTGTCAAAAAGTCATCATGTTCTTTTATAGTCGCAGCTGTTAAGTAAAAGACTACCGAAGGCATGGGAACATACAGTTTTACTTGGGTGCTTATGCTGCAGTCTGGTTATGATTTATATTTTAAAACTTGATGCTCAACCATAATACGTGTAGCAAACTGGGGCGCCTGTACACACTGGTATTTTGTGTCTTGTGTTCCTCTTTGCATGATCTGTTAAAATGAGATATTTTTACTTGCCTAAAATATGACGTTTGAAACCATAATGTTATGTGATTTCTTTCTTTCCGCCCTTTTGAGTCTCTTGGACTGAGAAGACATGTTGAAATATACTATCCAATGTTACAAAAATTGGAGACAGGGTTTCTTTTTGGTTTCTGGTCACAGTTGTAAATATCTTTTAAAAAGGACTTAACTTTTTACAAAAAAACAAAACAAACAACAACAAAAAAACAAACCTTCATTCTCACTCTGCTTTGTATCCCCAAAAGTTCTTCTTGCTCAATACTAGACTTTTATCCTGGTTTCAGAAACTGCAGTTGGTCTGTTTCCAGGTCAGAAACCATTGTCCAGACCTCCTTAAGAGCCCTGTGAGACAGTTGCTCCCCAGGCCTCTCAGGACCAAAGAACACTTAAAAAGGCCACTCCACACAGACAAATGGCTAAGTTCCCTTTATTTATCTTGATGAACAATTGAGGTGACTACCTGAGAGAAGTGATTCTGAGCTCTGACATTGGGTCAAAGAGACCTGGCTTTGAGTCTGACAAGAACATGAAATGGCCAATAAATACAAACAACCAGAGTCTAGGGAACAAGGCCCGTGAATTATTATGTACAGTGTCTACAGGGCTTGCATGGTGTCTGCTACACAGAGGCCACTCATACATTTTTAAGTAAAAGTTTTATTGGAGAAAAACAGAGAAAAGTCTCCGTGTTGCATAGATAGGGAAAAAAGCACATAAATTCAACTGATAGAGAACAACAGAACGTCACAATTATGCAAAGTAGTTTGCAATTACTTTTCAGTTTCGGGGGGAGGGGTTGTTTTGTTTTTGAGACAGAGTCTAACTCTGGCAACCTGATTAGAGTGCTGCGGCATTATAGCTCACAGGAACTTCAAGTTCTTGGCCTCAGGCTATCTTCTTGCCTCCGTGTTTCTATTTTTAGCAGAGACAGGGTCTCACGCTTGCCCAAATTGGTCTCGAACACAGAAGCTTAAGCAATCCACCTGCCTTGGCCTCCTAGAGTGTTGTGATTACAGGAGTGAGCCACCACACCTGGCCAACTTTTCAGTTTCTTAAACATCTCCCCTTGACTTTTTTTAATAGTCTGGCTAACTTTCAGCTGAAACAGCTTTAAGTTTTTTCTAAAAAATTAGGAGTCCCTTGATTCGGCTCCTGTAGTTCAGTGAGTAGGGCGCCGGCTGGCCACATACACCGAGGCTGGTGGGTTGGAGCCCGTCCTGGGCCTGCTAAACAACAATGATAACTCCAACCAAAAAATAGCTGAGTATTGGAGTCCCAGCTACTTAGGAGGCTAAGGCAAGAGAATCACTTAAGCCCAAGAGTTTGAGGTTGCTATGAGCTGTGATGCTACGGCATTCTACTGAGGGCGACATAGAGAGACTCCGTCTCAAAAAAATAAAAATAAAAAATTGAGAGTCCCAGAGAAGGAACCTACCTTTTAAAATCATGCTGAGCATATACACTCGCCAGGCTCTGAGCTTTCCCTCTGTCACCTATGTTGTAAACCTTTGCAGCCTCAGTGGGGAGATTGCCTTGTTTTTACAATTAGGAAAACTGAAACACAGAGAGGTTAAGGAACTGCTCCAAATTCTGATTCTAGAACGTATTTCTTTTCTGCTGCATGAACCTACTCTGCCTACACTTGTCTGAATGATTGAAATTAAGTTTTGAATTTATGAGTGGCAATGAACTATGGTGCAGAGATGAGTCAGCCCCGGCCCGTTAGGAAAGTATCAGTGGCTGCACAAAATCCAGATGAAACCAGGCTTTCTGCCCTAAATACTAAAATAAATACTTCCTAGGAAGAGGCTGTCATACGACCTTGATTGTAGATATAAGAACTTTGCAGACTCAGAAGCTTCTTCAGAATTCTTTTCATGGGCTTAAGGCTGATAAGCTTTAAGCCAATTGTTCAAATGACCCGTTTTCCAAATTTTCCAACTTACCAATCCTTGGTTTTTTGGTAACTATTAACGAGGTTTATACCATTTCATATTGGATGAAGTTTTTAAAGAACTGTCTCCTGCAACAATTGTTGTGAAGTTAGAGTAACTGATTTCCTTTTTCTTACTTACGTTTGTTTTTTGTTGTTTGGGGGGTCTGTTTTGTTTTTTTGGAGACAGATTCTCACTCTGTTTCTTGGGCTAAAGTGCGGTGGTGTCAGCTCACAGCAACCTCAAACTCCTGTGTTCAAGTGACCCTTCTGCCTCAGTCTCTCAGTAGCTATAGGTGCCCTTTATGATGCCCGGCTAATATAGGCGCCCACCACAACACTCAGCTAGTTTTTCTATTTTTAGTAGCGATGGGGGTCTTGCTCTTGGTCAGGCTGGTCTTGAACTCCTGACTTCAAAGGATCCTCCTACCTAGGCCTTCCAGAGTGCTGGAATGACAGGGGTAAGCCACTGGGCCTGGCCTGATTTCCTTTTTCTTCATAGCAGCATCTTGAGGAATGTTCCATTTGTCTTTGTCCCCAGCTTCCTGCCGCTGCTCCAGGGAGAGTTAGGCGTGGGGTGGGGGTGGGATGAAGACACAGAGAGAGAAGAAATAAAGGTGAAGCGATGGAGGGTGAGAAGAAGAATAGGGGGCATAAATAAGAGGAGAGTGAGGAGAGGGGTGGGGGACAGAGCACCAGAGAGGAGGGACTAGGGGAAGAGGTGGAGGCAGTGACAGGGAGAGGGGGGAGAGGGAAGTGGAGGAGGATGCTGAAGAGCAGACATGGGGAGAGATGAAAGGGCAGAGAGATGGAGACATTGGGTGGAGACAAAAGGAGAAACTAAGGCAAGGGAAGGGAGCCAGGAGAGAAGCAGAGAATGGGGGAAAAGAAAGAATAAACTGGCCTCTGTACCTACTTGGTCTGGCAATGGAGGCCCATTCATTGTCTATGGCAAATGTATCCTGCTTTGTAAACTGTCATACTCTGTAATCCTATCTTTCTCTTTCTTAATAAACGTGTTTTGAGCTGGGAGCAGTGGCTCACGCCTATAATCCTAGCACTTTGAAAAGCTGAGGTGGGAGGATTTCTTGAGCTCAGGAGTTCCAGACGAGCTTGACCAAGAGTGAGACTCCATCGCTCCTGAAAATAGAAAAAAACTACCCGAGTGTTGTGGCAGGTGCCTGTAGTCCCCATTACTGGGGAAACTGAGACAAGAGGCTCTCTCGAGCCCTAGAGTTTGAGGTTTCTGTGAGCTATGATGCTGAAGCAATCTACCCAGGGCACAGTGAGACTCTGTCTCAAAAAAACAAAAAACCCAAACCCAAAACAAACACACAAAACAATAACAACAACAAAAAAACCCCTTTGTTTCAGCCAGTTGCAGTGGCTCACATCTATAATCCTAGCACTCTGGGAGGCCAAGGCTAAAGGATCTCTTGAGCTTAGAAGTTCAAAACCAACTGAGTAAGAGGGAGACCCCCATCTCTACTAAAAATAGAAAAATTAGATGGGCTTCCTGGGGGGTATCTGTAGTCTCACCTAAGCAGGAAGATCACTTGAACCCAGGAGTTTGAGGTTGTAGTGAGCTAGGCTGACACCATGGCATGCTAGCCTGGGCAACAGAGTAAGACTCTGTCTCTAAATAAATTAAAAAAAAAAAAAAAACTAACTAACTTTGTTTCATGCTTGCCTTAAGAAAAATCCGGGCACAGTGGATCATGCCTGTAATCCTAACACTCTGGGAGGCTACAACGGGTGGATTGCTAGAGCTCAGGAGTTTGAGACCAGCCTGTGTAAGAGTGAGACCCCATCTCTAAAAATAGCTGGGTATTGTGGCAGGCACCTGTAGTTCCAGCTACTTGGGAGGCTGAGGCTCCCTTGAGCCCAAGAGTTTGAGGTTGCTATGAGCTATGACACCATGGCGCTCTTCCGAGGGCAACAAAGTGAAACTCTGTCTCAAAAAAAAAAATAGAATAAGTCGAATGGCATATATGAACATGCTTCAGAAAAAAATCTACATTCAGTAATATATTCTTTATCATTAATGTATTCCCAAATTAAACATATTCAAAGACAGAATAAGCCATTCTTAGCTTTCGATAAATAGAAAATTCCTTACAATGCTTCTCTGAAGACAAAATGGAAACCAGTTAATTCCAGCACCTCATCAGTTTCTAAAAGCTTGTGAAGCCTTCCATTCAGGACAAACTGCTGTAAACCTCACATGTGAGTAATGTTTGCAAAGTGTCCATTCAGAAAATCTATGCCTCTGCAAACGGATGATTTGGTGAGCTGGCCATTTGGCTCCTTGTCTCACAGAAAAGTGAGGTTTCTCCTGGGAAGACGGGCACTGCGTGCACTTCCGGGAGGTGGATTTATTAGTCTTAACTCAGGGTGCAAAAAATGCTGGGGCTCTTCTGTCTGTTAGGCACTCGGTGTGCGGTAAGGAAACAAAGCTGTTAAGATCTAATTTGCTGGTGTCTGTCATTCCACAATTTCTTGGGTTTTTTAAGCCGAGGTTGGCATGGCACATGCCTCTCTTTATTGGGAACATGTACTCTCTTCAATTGAACTGCCAGGCAAGTAATAAAGGTGCATTGACCTGAATAACTGTGGCCCAAATAAGTGTCACAGGGCCTCTTTGCCCTGCTATGTCTGAGAACATTATCTTTCCAGGACTCTAATCCCTGCATCTTTCTTAATGTTTCATGGTCTTGGAGCCCCAGTCACCTGCCGACCCCATTTCAGTTTTTGGCTGTGAGCTTCACCCTAACTGACTGCTAACAAGGAAGCTACATCCATGGCCTAAGCATCCATCAGCTATTTTGGATGCCCAGATATCATCTGTTAATTCAACAAATACTTGTTAAGCATTTCTTAGGCCATTAAGAGATAATACTTGGCTCAAGACAGACAGACATGATTTCAACCCTGGGGAGCTACTTCAGGATTACAAGTGATGGTTACTGGGGAGTCTTCATCTCCCTTGTGTTATTGTAGCAGAATACCACGCAGACTGGGTAATTTATAATGAGGAAGCACGTATTGGCTCACATTTCTGGATGCTGAGAAGTCCAGTATCAAGGTGCTGACATCTAGTGAGGGTCTTCTTGCTGCATAATAGGGCAGAAGGTAGTGGAAGAAGAAAGAGGGTGAGAGAAAGAAAGAAGGACTGAACTCTTCCTGTGATAAAGGACCCACTCAACAGGAACACTGGCTTATTCAGGAGGGCAGAGCTCCTATGACCTGAACACTTCGTAAAGATCCTACCTCCTGATGAATTAAATTTCAACATGAGCTTTGCAAGGGACATTTAAACCATAGTGTGGGGAGGCTTTACAGAATCTAGTGATTCTTTGGATTACCTTGCCTTGGGAAGAGCTTGAGCCAGGTTAGCCACAGGATCCTCAACAGTAAGAATTCAGCTCAGTACCCCATAGCACAGTGGTTACGGTGCCAGCCACATACGCCGAGGCTGGTGGGTTTGAACCCGGCCCGGGCCAGCTAAAGCAACAATGACAACTGCAGCAATAACAACAACTATAACAATTCAAGGAAATTCCCTTTGGCATATTGTCACTGACCTATGTAACTTTTCCTATTTCTGCTCTCTATGAATATCAGTTCAAAAGTCCAAAACTTAGAGTAAAGAAACACTATTCCAATCAACACCAGAGGCATTGAGAGGTTGGAGTAGTACAGATGGTACAAACATGAGTGGAGATCAACAGTTCCCAGAGAAGCTGGAATCACTGTGAACTGGGCAGAAACTCCAGTGCTGTTTATTAAAACATCTTAAGGTCCAGTAGGGAAGGCAAGCACATAAACAAATAACTGCAATTCAGGCTCATATATGCTCAGTAGAGTGGAGTCCAGAGGTGAGTGTTATTAGACATGCCTTTTATGGGAGGTGACATCCCCTACTGTGTGTTTTTTAAATCAAATTTATAACACTCAATACATACAATAAAATGCACCCATTTTCAATATGGAGTTGGATGAGTTAAACAAATGTGCACACCTGTGTCATCCATACCTCAACCAAGCTACAGAACATTTTCATCAGCTCAGAAAGCTCCTTGTGCCCCTTTGCAGACAATGACCCTCTCTTTGCCTCAGGCACCAGTGACCTGATTTCTATCACTATAGATTAGTTTTGCTGGTTTTAGAACTTTCTATCACTAGAATCATTGAATACATTACCCTTTATTCTATCAACATTTCAATCACGTTGTGAAGACTGAGAAAGGGTTACAACAAGCAAAGGAAGTGTGAGAGCATTCCAGGGATGCAGATAAAAAGAGCAGAGTGTTCTTAGAAAACCAAAATCAGTTTAGTGTGACCTAAGCATGCAGTCTGAGAGGGCAGTGGTAGGAGAAGAGCCTGATACCATGGAAAAAATTGACAATGTTGAATTTCACTTGAGCTCTGTGCTCCTGGAGAACAGTGATGGTTAAGAAGCATTTTTGTGCTTCAGACATTGTTTACTACAAAGAACCATCCATTCTTGTGTAGCTTAACACATTGCTGACTGGTCACAAATTACCTGGCGCATAGATAGTTTCTATGTAAAATTGCTGGTCAACAATGTGTTAACATAGCAGCTGTTCCCTGATTCATTTCTCCCAGTTTCAGTTCCCAGTTGTCCCAAATCAACCTATTTTATTCTTCCTCCCTTCCTCATCTCTCAGCTGCTTATAATATAGAATCCATTAGCACCTCTAACATCTTAAGACTCATGGATAAACTCGCTGGGTGTCATGGCGGGCACCTATAGTCCCGCTACTCCGGAGACAGAGGCGAGAGGATCGCTTGAGCCTAAGAGTTTGAGGTGCTGTGATGCCACACTCTACCAAGAGCAACAAAAGGAGAGTCTATCTGAAAAAAAAAAAAAAAGGTTCGGTGACTGTAGCTCAGTGAGTAGGGCACCAGCCACATACATGGAGGCTGGCAGGTTTGAGCCTAGCCCAGTCCTGCTAAACAACAAAGACAACTCCAACCAAAAAATAGCCAGGCGTTCTGGCCAGCACCTGTGGTCCCAGCTACTCAGGAGGCTAAGGTAAGAGAATTGCTTAAGCCCAAGAGTTGGAGGTTGCTGTAAGCTGTGACGCCATGCACTCTACTGAAAGCAACATAGTGCGACTCTGTCTCAAAAACAAACAAAAAGGACTCAGATCCCTCTTTTGTTTTCCTGTGGCAACACAGTCCTTCTGAGTTCCCATTCTTTGACTCATAAATGATTAGCTACTTGTCTCCATTGACCAAGTGGAAAAAAGTGTTTATTAATAAAACTTTGGTTGGGGCTCAGCGCCTGTGGCTCAGCAGGCTAAGGCACCTGCCACCTACACCTGAGCTGGCAGGTTCGAATCCAGCCCAGGCCCGCCAAGCGACAATGACGGCTGCAACCAAAAAATGGCCGGGCGCTGTGGCGGGAGCCTGTGGTCCCAGCTACTTAGGAGGCGGAGGCAGGAGACTCGCTTGAGCCCAGGAATTGGAGGTTGCTGTGAGCTGTGATGCCACGGCACTCTATCCAGGGTGACAGCTTGAGGCTCTGTCTCAAAAAAAACCTTTTGTTGGGCTTCTTTCCTTGCCCCCAGGCTAGCCCACCTTCAACCTGAACCAGCATTAGACCCCTACTGAGAATAGGCTGACCTCCAGACAGAAGGAGGTCTCTGAAGTACTATGCAATCAAACCACCCTTTCATCTCTCTTCCCAATATCTAGTTCTTCCTAGCCTTGTTTCCGCTTCCCTCTGACAGAAAAGCTCTTTTTGCCCAATCCTTGAGACACCTGAGGATTTTTTTTGTCAGACTAAGACTTCCTATGGCACAATCCTTCTTCTTTGCCATCTCCATTTCTCCTAGTAATACTTCCTCATTCTGATTTTGTTTTCTCATTTGACAGAGTCAAACAGACTTGAATTACAATCCTGGGCCAAAAGCCCTTTAACTTTCAGCAAACCACTTAACTTTTCCCAGCTTCTGTTCCTTCTTAGGTAAATTGGGGACACCTTTCAGGTCCCTTGTAAGGATTAGAGACGTGAAATCCTGAAAATGTGGTGGATAACACAGACCCGTGGTAGTCATCGCTGTGTTATTATGAGTCTATAGAGCTACATTATGGTCAATTTGAGAAAGGCCTTAGAGGACAGATTTCTGTCCTCCGATGTATCATCAACTCTTGTCCAGTGATTTGTGCATAGTATATGCTCAAAAAATAATTTAGGAGGCTCGGCGCCTGTGGCTCAACAGGCCGAGGTACCAGCCACGTACACCCGGGTTCGAATCCAGCCCGGGCCCGCCAAACAACAATGACGGCTGCAACCAAAAAATGGCCGGGCGTTGTGGCGGGCGCCTGTAGTCCCAGCTACTTGGGAGGCAGAGGCAGGAGACTCACTTGAGCCCAGGAATTGGAGGTT
>CAUYON010019210.1:0-19788 GCA_963573935.1 Arctocebus calabarensis | reverse complement strand
TTTAATTTAAACATTAAAAATATAATGATGTTACAATGATGATATAGTCTATATTGCAAAATAGTTAATGTTAACATGGTAGTGCAGGTATTTTTCTTTATGGAGAGAGATTTGGTTCAAAGCGTTAGCTTATTTTTGGCTCGGTGCCTGTGGCTCAACGGGCTAAGGTGGGTTCGAATCCAGCCTGGGCCTGCCACACAACAATGATGGCTGCAACCAAAAAATGGCTGGGCGTTGTGGTGGGCACCTGTAGTCCCAGCTACTTAGGAGGTGGAGGCAAGAGACTCACTTGAGGCCAGGAATTGGAGGTTGCTGTGAGCTGTGATGCCACAGCACTCTATCAGGGTGACAGCTTGAGGCTCTGTCTCAAAAAAAAAAAAGGGGTTAGCTTATTTTTATTAAATAATTTGCTTTATATCATTGAGATGGAGTATTTAAATATTATGTCTATATAAATTTTTACATATTTATAGTCATAAAGCATATCTGACCAATCATCTTACATGTGAATATGTACAAATTTAAACAAGTTCTGCTCAGCAAATGCCCTGATTTGATTTACCAAAATAGCTTCCTTTTCTTTCTCCTTGATACCCACTTAACAAACAAAAGAATACTTTGTGTTTGTTCCATAATACCAAAACATTAGAGAAAAAAATATGGTTGTACACATATATAGGCTATGTAGTGCTTTATGGAATCTCTACATTTGATTGCTTCCTCAAGTGAAATTACTGTAAAAGTAACTTTGTACAATGTCTGTGTGTGTGTTTGCACATGTGCACACTCTCGTGTGGACCGGAGGTCACAGAGTGCCTTTCCGAAATGGCCTTAGAAAGAAATGAGCTCCTTGAAAGTAGAACACTTATTTTTCTGTATATCCACAGATCGAGTCAACTGTGTGATATCTGTTTGCTCAACAAATTTGCGGAGGAATGAATGAACAAGTAAATGCACGAATCACAGTCTGAGTCAGACTGAAAGATCTGTCACACCAATGCTAATCGCCTCAGCAGAGACTGTGATTCCTAAACAAGTCGCATTCTTTTCTTTTTGAAATCATAACTGTGTACATTAGTGCAATCATGGGGTACAATATTCTGGCTTCATATACAATCAGAAATATATATATATATTTTTTGAGACAGAGCCTCAAGCTGTCACCCTGGATAGAGTGCTGTGGCATCACAGCTCACAGCAACCTCCAATTCCTGGGCTCAAGCGAGTCTCCTGCCTCTGCCTCCGAAGTAGCTAGGACTACAGGTGCCTGCTACAACGCCCGGCCATTTTTTGGTTGCAGCCATCATTGTTGTTTGGTGGGGCCGGGCTGGATTTGAACCCACCAGCTCAGGTGTACGTGGCTGGCGCATTAGCCCGTTGAGCCATAGGCGCCAAGCCATTCAGAAATATTTTCATCCAACTGTTCGACATAACCTTCATGGGATTTTCTTGGTTATTGTATGAAAACATTTGTATTCGAAGACAGTGGTTTAGAATGTAAATTGACAAGTCACATTCTAAACCACTGTCTTCAAGTTCTTTTTCTCTCACACATTCCCCCTATTTTTCTTTTTTCCTCATTTTTATTAAGTTTTTAATTGATGTGAAACTTCTATGCATACACCTTAAGTGCTTCTTTAATTTGATGAGTTTTGATAAATGCATACACCCGTGTGACAATAGTCCCAGTCAAGAGTAGGTACATTGGTTTCACCCCAGGTTTCCTGCTGCTCCTCAGTCAGTATACCACCCACCAAACCAGGTAACTCCTTTTTTTAATATTTTTTCAGTGTTGTTAGCTTCACCATTGTTAACTTTAGCCTTTTGTGGTAAGCTTCTTTCATTCAGCTTAATTTCAAGGAGATTCAAGTAGGCAACTGTATGTACCAATAATTCGTTCCTTTTTATTGCTAAATAGTATTTCATTGTATTCATATACCATAATTTGTTTATCCTTTCTTCTGCTGGTAGACATTTGGCTCATTTTCTAAAAATGAAAATCCTTGTAAAAGTCATTTTATGGACAAATACTTTAATTTTTCTTGTATAAATAAATGCTTGGGAGTGAAATTTTTGATTTATAACTCTCTATGTATATATATATATATACACACACATAAGTATATGTGTATACATATACATACATATACATGTATATATATACACACACATACATGTATGAAATTAAAATCAATTTTTAAATAAAGAATTTTTTTTCCAAAAAATAATGTTGGATCAACTGGATAAATATATGGACAGAAAACAGAACTCTGATCTACCACTTCACACCACACAAGAAGTTACCTGACACGTATGTACACATACATATACAGGTGTGTGTGTGTAAGGGTTTCAGTTACTTTGCTATCATTTCAACCTTTGTTATTATATTGATACCTTTTTAATTTTAGGTATTCTGGTGGATAAGAAGTAGAGTATATCTCATTGTGGTTTACCTTTGTTTTCTCCTGATGAATAATAATATTAGGTACTGTTAATATGCCTATTGATCACTTAGGTATTTTTCTTTATGGAGACAGATTTGGTTCAAAGCTTTAGCTTCTTTTTATTAAATAGTTTGCTCCATTGAGATGGAGTGTTTAAATATTATGTATTTATAGTCATAAAGCAGATCTGACCAATCCTGTATCCAGAATATATAAATAAAATATAAAATTAATACAATTATTATTAATTAAATTTATAATAGTACAAATATTATTAATATAATTTTAACAGATATTTGTATGTTATGGATACTTTTTTTTGTCAGACATGTTTTGTGAATATTTTTGCCACTTGGTGGGTTGCCTTTTTGATTTCTTTTTTGTTTTTTGCAGTTTTTGGCCAGGGGTGGGTTTGATCCTGCAACCTCCGGCATATGGGGCTGGTGCCCTACTTCTTTGAGCCACAGGTGCCACCCTGCCTTTTTAATTTCTTAACGGTGTCTTTGAGAGCAAAGGTTTTAAATTTTGATGAAGTCTAATTGACTGCTTTTTTCCATCTGTCTTGTAAATCTTGCCCACCCGTGACATGTCAAGATTCTTTTTGACATTTTATTCTAGTGTCTTTAACCACTTGGCTGCTATCTTTAACTATGAGTCATATCAAGCTAACTTTTTGTGTGGTATGAGGTGGTAGATCAGAATTCTATTTTCTGTCCATGCATTTATTCAGTTGACCCAACATTATTTTTTGAAAAAAAAATTCTTTTGTTGAAAATTGATTTTAATTTCAGTGAGGATCAATTTCTAGGCATTTGTATATTTCTATGACGAGTTTTTTGCTAGTACTGAAAATGTCAGGGTTTTCAGTAGGATTGCATTGAATCTATAGATCAATTTTGGGAGAATTGACATTTTATGAATATTGTATTTTTGAATTGATAAACATGTCATCTCTCTCCATTATTTAGCTTGCTTAATATCTTTTAAAAAATATTTGTACTATTTTTGGTATAGAGGTCTATATGTTTTGTTAAATTTAATCCTAAATCCTATACATAAAATTTTATATTTAATTTTATTTTTAATGACAGGTATTTAAACTTTTATTTTCTGTTGTTTTCAGTTAATGTCTAGAAAAATGATTGCTTTTGAGATGATTTTATGTCCTGTCACCTTGCTAAATTTATGTAGCTTTCCAGTTTGTAAATAAGCAATTATGTTATCTCCAATAAAAACAATTTTATTTTTTTCCTTCAAATATATATATTTGTTACTTCTTTTTCTTACCTATTATACTAAAACCCTCTAAATAATGTTGATAGAAATGATGGTAAGGGAGTCAATTTGTTTATAAGTTTAGCTTTTTATTAATTTATTTTTTTATAAAGTCATTTGTACATAGATCATGAATACATTTATGTCATTATGGGATTCAATGTGTTGATTATTTGTATGAATTGGAGTGCTTACATCCTACGCACACAAGTGTGCACACATTTTCTATTAGTGGCTGATGGATTTAACTTACTGTTGCTTTATTCCTGTTGCTTGGAATAATAATGATAATAGTAATTACCACTGAGTACTTATTTCATACTGCCTATTTTTCTAAGTATTTTTCATGCTGTATTTAAATCTTAAAATGTCCTATAATTGTGGTCCTATGGTTCAAAAAAAACTAATCTTTCCAGAATGATGACTGCTTAAAATTACCCTGCCAGTATATGCTGGAGTCTATGTGGGTTTTAAACTCAATTAGTTAAACTCTAGAGTATGAGTTTTTAAATGAAAATCCATGGAAGTTGCAATGTTACAAGTAGAGAGACTTTAGTAAAGCCATCCCTATTTCTTCCCTGCATCCCCTCCATTTTTATAAGACTTTCATATGGTGGGACAAATCTTGTCAGATTTATACCTCAGAGTATAGCAAACATCTTTACTCAGAAATCCGAGGAAATTTGATTTCTGGACACTTTGTCTGGTTGAAAGTTATTGTCTCTTACTTTAATTTGTTTAATCGATTAAGGGGAATGGGTCAGTGTTCATAAGCCTGTAGAGTTTTGCTATGATCATTCCCTAATACCTTTTCGTAAGAGGGGCCAGTGAAAGTCTGTTGCAAACAGCTAGGTATTTCGAATTCCTTACCCTTGGTCAGGGTCAGAAAACCTCACTTCTTGTTAACTACAATCTTGTTTACAGGGCATGAAGAAATGTCCCATAATCCACAGAGTTAATCTAAACAATTTCCACTCAAAAATAGAGGCCTGACTTTTTTATCTTTCCTGGTTCTGTCCTGTTGGAAAATGATGGGTCCATTAGCACACAACTATTTTCTGTTACCTTGCATGTTCAGAAGTTCCTCCCTTGACCCAATATTTTAATGCTGCTATTGCCGCATTTCAGTTTTCTAGACTCCTTGAAATGGTTGTCTTCATACCTCTCACTTGCTCCATCTCAGTCCAGTCTGCCTTATATCCCTACAACTTTACTGGATCTGACCTGGTCAGTATAACCATTAACAAGATCAATGCTTGTCAACATCTCTGTTCATTATTATCCAGTTGTTTATCATTTTATTTTAAAGTAGTACAAGATACATTTGACCTCTTCTGATTCCACAAGGTCTTTTTTTTTGTGTGTGTGGTCATTAAAAATGGTATTTCTGGCTGTTGAGTGAAGAATGGCTATGACGGGGTCAAGAATAGACTCTGGGAGACCAGTGGGAAGGTTATTGGTCATAGTATAGTTGGTGACAGTTGATAAAAGATTGACCTGAAGTATTTGCAGTGGAGATAGAGAGAACTGGAGACAGTAAATGCTATTTAGGAAGCAAAATTGGAAATTCTTAGAACCAATAAAGCTTTGGTTCAGTTTCTGATATGTTATTAATAAAATTAAGGAGTTCCTGAGATAGCTAAATGGAGATATTGAACAGCTATTACTGTCTGACGAACAAGAACTTCTAAGAAGAGTTCTAAGAGATAATTTATAGCATTATCAATATATAAATTAATTTGAGGGTATGAACTTGGATTGATCACAAGGACAGAGAGTAAATTAAAAGATAAGACTTAGCAAGAAACTGGCTGTAGTTTGTAACATATTCTAGTTCTTCATTTAAAAGAATGAGTAGGTCTGAGTATATAGAAAGTGACAAGATAATAACACTTGGAGTCATTCTTTTTTATTCTTTATCTCATGTGACTCTTTCAGTTTGTGATGAGGCGGTGTAGTTGAAGGCACACAAGCAGTAGATTTTGTCGGACCTGTCATTTGACTTTTAATACATTTCAGCAATTTCAAAGTCTTGTCTGATGTACAAAGTCAATATTCAATATAGTAATGCTATATTTGATGATGATGATACAGTTTGATGTAAATACATTTTTTTGTTTTAAAATAAAAGTTTTGCTGCAGCCATAAAATTCATTTAATTTTTTGCTGTTATCTCAGAACATCACACTCATTCATTTTCTTCTTATCTGCTTTTGAAATGCTTTAGTTTTAGTGGTTGAAATTATAGCAAATAATAGGGTTTTTCAAAACAAATGGATTTTAAAATAATGTTAAAGTAAACATATGAGTCAAAGGTAGAAAACTAAATAAAAGTATATCATACTTGCACCAAGAAAAAGAAACATATGAAAGTAGGAAGTATACTAGTTTAAGTATATTTATAATAAGAGAATCAGAAAATAATAAATATCTATTTTATCATAAAAGTTATTATGTACTTTAGTATCTACTTAACAGTTAGTACTACTAACTTATGGTGATTATTAAATTGTATAGCTTTTTTTGAAATATTTTTTTCTGCATGGAGAATAGAGGTATGTAAAAAAGCAAATCAATAAGAAAAATTTTAACAATCTTAAAAGTAGGAAACTGATTAATTACACTGAAATTATTCTTTTGCTTGAGTATCATCTTTTAATAACATTCATTGGTCACTGTTGTGAATAACAAAGAAAGTAGATGATGGAATTTATTAGAGTTCTTGATATTTAGGTAGGGGGAAGGAAAAGGTTGCCACTGATCCTTTGAATTTAATTTATAGTTTCTTTTTTTTAACCAAGGGGATCAGTCTAATTACCTTTATTTCCTCATATTCATGCTAAAAATTTTATTCATGTGAAGTATATTTTGTGCTCATTGTAGATACATTTGTCTTTTTTCTTTAATTTAATTTAGTTTTTTTAATTGCCAGAGTAATTCTATGTAGTAGTGAGGTATGCAGTGATGCTGTCATGAGTTTAATGTATAGTGACCAGATCAGGGTAGTTAGCATATTCATGTTCTCAAACATTCACTTCTTTGTGTTAAGAACATCACTATTCTCCTTTTAGCTATTTCAAACAGGGTAGCATTGTTTGACTATAGTCGTCCTACAGTTCTACGGAGCACTACAGCTTATTCCTCTCATCTAGCTGTCATTTCGTGTCATGCAAGAACTCTCTCCCTCTGCCTGTCTCCCTGCTATCCCAGCCTCTAGTGTCTTCTGCTATACTTTTTATTTCTATGAAATCAACATTTTTTGAGCTTCTGCATATGAGCAAGAGTGTGGTGTTCCCTGTTACTGGCTTATTTCACTTACTACAATATCCTCCATATTTTCAAACCACAGTCCATGACCAGATTTCCAACCTATCTTGTTGAGAAAATAAATAATAAACTACAAAGTAATTGATTATAAAGGATCTTTACTTTGGAATTCATTGTAGTTAAATATGAAATGCTATATTATATACATATTTCCTTTACAGTAGGTACAGACTCCAGTGGAGATTCCCTGGAATCTATCTATGCACACATTGGGAAACCCATTCTTCAAAAACGCTGCCAGGGATTCATTTGTTGCATAATGTAAGGAAACTCATAGTAAGCTAAAATCAGTTTATTCAACATATGTAAAACTTCAGACATCTGATATACTCCAGTTTTTCTATTATTAATAAAACAAATAGATTCAAACTAACTTTAGATGTTATGGAAACACAAATACTGTTTTTTTCTAAAAATGTCAAATGATGCTTCCTTTATCTTATATTTTCTGCTATGAGTTAATTCTCTAAGACTATTTCTTGAGTGAATGCTATTAAATCTCAAATGCTGTAATAAAAAATCTGCCATTGTAAGGAAAGAAATTTTAACTCTGTGACCCCAACCCTGAATTGGACAGCCCTAGGAAGATGCGTTAGAGCTCAGACAGTTCAGGAATGATTTTGCTGACCTAGGTTCCAAAGGAAATCCACACCCTCCCCCCAAAAAGAAAAAAACCATAATTCTTTATTTCTGAGCATGCTCCTTCCTGGAAATGTGCACTGTTACAGAAAATATGTATTCACCTCAGGTATGTTATGAAGCTAGACTAAAAATCAAATCGATTAAGTTTGTTGAGTGTAACATTTCTTTCCTTTGGTTTGTGCTGAGATTTATTTCTACACCCATCTTGAGCTCTGAGAGATATCTAGTTATAATAGTGGCTTTTGCACCTTAGTAGAAAGTTTATGTTCCTTCAGGTGAGAACCAGACATGCTTGTTGGTTTGATCGAATTGAGGTAGAAATCATGGAATTGTTGCTCAAAATGACTACCTAAAATCGATTTAAAAAAAGTCTCTTGTCAGTCTGAGTTACGGAACTCTGTTTATACTGACTAGACTGCAGTTTTGTTTAGCTCTGTAAACTAGCCTCTCTTAACACCTACTCCAATGTCTATACACGCAATTTATGTGATAAATTAAATAAGGTGTTTTTTTCCATTTATTGGTGTTTTTAACTGGTTAGGGAGCAGGAGATCTTGATTTCTATATTATTAGTTTAGAAATGGTGTTATGGTATATACTGAGGTTTAGTATTTCAAAGAACTTCTGATCAAAGTAATTTTTATTCTAAAATCTGAATATTTTATGAAAGAGAATGAAATGAAGAACTCACACGATAACTATATCAGCAAATCTATGTGTGCAATTTTCCATTTATAGTATGAGAGAATTTTATGCTTTTAATCAATGGAATCTTCCACATGTACAGGAAGCAGTGCATAGCTTAATGAAGAGTGGTGAATTAATGATGTCCTCCAGTTTCTTTTCCTCTTCCAGGAATTTTCTTTCATCCGGCTAGGAAGATAGCTAGAAATCCATTTCTCCCGGGGGGGGGGGGTGAAAAAAAATAAAGCAAGGGCGAGGCCCCCAGGACCCTAATCTCACCTTAATCGTATTGCTTCCACCTGGGGAGGGAACACTTTATCATTTACCCATCAGAATGTAGCTGCCAGGCTGGGCACCTGTATCTCAGTGCTTAGGGCACCAGCCACTTGTTCCCCTGCTGGTGGGTTTGAACCCAGCCCAGGGCCTCCTAAACAAACAAACAAATATCTGGGCATTGTTATGGGCACCTGTAGTCCCAGCTACTGGGGAGGCTGAGGCAAGAGAATCGCTTAAGCCCAGGAGTTAGAGGTTGCTGTAAGATATGGCATTACAGCACTCTACAGAGAGTGTCAAAGTGAAACTCTCAAAAAAAAAAATTTAGCGTGCCAACTGCAAAAGGATGTAGGGCCCATGAGCCTATTGACAGGTATAATAAAGTCTTCAGAGTGAACAGCTTTAAGACTAATTATCATGTCATTAGCTTAAATCTACATGGGGTCCACACTCTGCCCCACCCATGGACTTTTGGAGAGGCTCGTGGGAAGAAGGCATGTACAGTAAGGTGACCTCTGAATCACAAGATAGGCCTAACCCAGGCAGTGTAAAACAGAACCACCTGCCATAACCCAGGCTTCTTTGCACTTTTGTTGTGCCAGAGGAGGCCCATTTGCTGAAGATGGCAAATGTATTTTGCTGTGTAAACCTTCTTATTCTGTAAACCTATCTTTCTCTTCCTCAATAAACTTTGTTTACCACTTGCCTTACCTTGGATGTCTGTTTATTCTTTGACCAAAATAATCCCCAAGAACCGAGCCCACAGATAGTTACCTGAAATCTCGACTTTTAGGATTCAGCTACCTTGAAATCTGCCAATCCCTTGCACTCTTTCTACTTGGTTGTTTGTTTTTCTTATTAATTTTTAGATTCTTCATACATTGCATATAATCATTCTTTGTTACTTATATTAGTAGCAAATGTCTTTTAGTTTGTGGCTTTTTGGGAGGGGGCTGTATATTTTTGAAATAAGTTATAAAAACACTGTAGAGAAGTCCTGTATACTCCTTACCTAGTTTCTTCAAACCATAATTATAGTAAGACATAAAAAACAGGAATTTGCCATTGCGTGTGCATGGTTTTATGCTATTTATCACATGTGCAGAATCATGTAATCACTGTCACAAAGGAAAGACCTAAAAATTCCTTTAACGTAAACATATTCTTCATGTTGGCTTCTATAGTCATACCTCTCTCCTTTCTTCTCCATCGTCCCTAATCCCTGGCAATCATGAATCTGTTATTTATTCCTATAGTTTTGTTAGTTTGTGAAGATAATGTAAATGGAATAATACAGTATATGATCTTTAGAGATCAGCTTTTATTACTGAGCATAATTTTTTATGTCAATCATCACATCTTCTGCAATAAAGGCAACTATATTTCTTCCTTTCCCATTTACATACCTTGTATTACTCTTTCTTGCTTTATGACATCAGGTGAAACTTCTAGTATTATGTTTAATGAAAGGGTTGGGGGCATCTCTGCCTTGTTCTGAGTTTAGAGAACAAGCATTCAGTCTTTCATCATTATGTATGATTTCAGGTGTAGATATTTTTGTGTTGGGGGTCAGAGGCCCTGGTCCCCCAAACCCAGTTGATCTGGTTTGATTACCCAGCTGAGCTAGAAAGTTCAGCCCAGGCATGGAGGGAGTCGAATGCAAAAGTGAGTGGAAACTGAAAAGAAAACGGGAGCAGCATAGGCAGCATGAATAGAAATGAAAGTAACCTGTGCAGGTTTCAGTGCAACAAAGAGAAATTTTAGTTAAGAACCAAGGGAAAATTTAGAGCACTGCCAAGAGAGTTGGAAAAAAGGTGTGAGAGAGGGAGACACAAAGGCTGTGCAAGTATAAATTGTCTTCCTTTCAGTTTGAAATTGGTTCCAACTCTATCATTGGCCTCTGTGCCTTCAGGGATTATTGACTTTTTCTATTGGTCATTGGTTGCCTAGGTTACCACATATCCACCTTCTTTTCCTTTTTTTTTTTTTTTTTGGCAAGTGTTGCTGAGTGGCGAATATTCCTGTGGGTCATCTGAACCTCCCTGTTCAGCAGGCCGGACTTTCCACCCCACCCCCTTGAAGACCCCCCTTTATTTGTGTCCCTTCTCTTCTCATTTCTTACATCAGTGTTCTTTATCAAGTTGAAGAAGTTTCTCCACTAATCCCGGATTGCTGAGAGTTTTTAAAAATCATGAATGGATGTTGCATTCTGTCGAATGTGATTTTCTGCATCAATTAATGTGATTATGTGGCTTTCTTCTTCAGCCTATTAACACGGTGAATTACTTTGTATGATTTTCAAATATTGAACCAGTCTTGCATCCTTGGAATAAATTTCATTTGGAAATGAACACTCTACATAGTTTCAATTATTTTAAATTTGTTGACATTTTATAAACCAACATATACTTGATATTGATATATGTTCTGTCATCACTTGAAAAGAATGTATTCTCTTTATGTTACGTGTCATGTTCTATAAATGTCAATAAAATCTTATTTGTTGATGCTGTTTTTGATTTCTTTGTCCTTATTGATTTTTTAATCTTGTTTTATAAATTGTTGAGAGTTACAGTATCTAATTGTGAACTTATCTGTTTCTCTGTTAAATTCTGTGTTTGCTTCACATGTTCGTGTCTCTTTCATTTATGCGTACTTATTTAGAATTGCTACATTTTCGTGGTGGATTGATCTTTTAATTATTAATTAATATCTCTTTCTTTACTTGGTAA
Organism: Arctocebus calabarensis; assembly: GCA_963573935.1. NCBI lineage: Eukaryota > Metazoa > Chordata > Mammalia > Primates > Lorisidae > Arctocebus > Arctocebus calabarensis. The sequence continues at coordinate 8,408 of CAUYON010019210.1, read as the reverse complement.
TTTTCTTTGCTCTAAAGTATCTTTTATCAAATACTAATATAGTCCCTTCTGCTCTATTTTGATGGTTTGCATGGTATATATTTTTTCATCCTTTTTCAACCCATATATATCTTTAGGGTTTATCATATATGTTTGAAGACAGTGTCTTGTAGAGGGCATATAGTTCAGTTGTGAATTTCATTCATCACTGAATATCTGGATTGTTATACTTAGACTTTTTATTATATATTAATTGTCTTCTGAAAGAAAAGCTTTTTTTTTTTTTCATCTGAGGGTGTTTTGACATTTTCTTCATTTTGAACAATACATTCACTGGATATTGAATTTCGTACTGACAATTCTTACAATTCGTTCAATATTTGAAAAACAGTATGCCACTTCCCTCTGGCCTATGTGGTGTCAGATTAGAAACCCAATGTCATTACTGTTCCTCTACGGGCAGTCTGCCACCTGCCCCTGGTGCTCTCAACAGTTTGACTTAACTATGACGTCTCTTTGCATGGATTCTTGAGTTTATCATGTGCTCAGCTTTCGAATTGGTAAGTTTATGTCTTTTAACAAACTTGGGAAAATTTCGGCTATATTTCTTGGAGTATTTTTTTAACCTCATCCTTTTTCTCCTCTTTTATCTGGCATGCCAGTGGTACAAATGTTGTATCTTTTATTATAGTCTCTCAAGTTCCTGTGATGTTCACTCCCCCTATTTCATCTCTGTGGTGCAGATTGGATCATGTCTGTTTTCTCTTCAAGTTTCCTGATTTTTCCTACTGTCCTCTTTGTAATGCTGTTGAAGCATCTATTGACTTACACATTTCAGTTCTAAAATTTCCATTTGGCTCATCTTTAAATTCTTTACCAAGGCTTTCTTTTCTTGTCTTTCATTTGTTTCAATCATGTTCATAACTGCTTATTGAAGTACTTTTATGAAGAACACTTTAAAATTCTTGTCAGATATGACAATATCTGTGTCAATTCAGGTTGAGATTTCTCGGGTTCTGGTATGACAAGTGATTTTTAACTGAGGTCTAGACATTTTGCAAATTATATTGTAAAACTCGGAATGCTACGTGAGCCTTCTGTTATAGTAGGCATCTTCAGGCATCACTCCATCAGGGAAAGAGGCAGGTCACCTCAATTCTAGGAGGTGAATGATTCTCTATCTGACCTTCATTAACATCCAGTGGGGAGAGAGTTACTCCCCATTGGTGCTATCTGAGGGTGGGAATTCATGCTGTCCACTAGGCCTCTGCTGATATCATACTATTTGGAAGGAGAAGGGGTGCCTGCCTAGTTTCTGCTCCCCAAGTGGCCTCCTCTTACACTGTGTAGCAGAAATGGTCTTTTAAAAACAGGATAGTGGTGAAGTGCTGACTCTTCCTTAAGCCTCCTCTGATGCCACCCCAGCAAGGAGAAAGAGTTTTGCCTGACTACTGCCAGATGTGGGGGTAGAAACCCAGAAGGAATTCAAAATTGAGTGAAAGGGAAAATTTGGAAAAAGATCATATGCATTAAAAGGAATAATGTTTTTATAATTAGCCCACCTATTTTCTGAGTCGGACAAGTCATTTTCTTTTGTATTTGCAAACAGTAGAGCTCATCTTGCTTTTGCCCTAAATAATAATAAGGCAAAATAATAAGTACTAGATTTTCATCATTTTTAGTTTTTGTTTCATTGCACTGTGTTTATACTTAAACAAGATAGGAAGCAAACAATTCTTTTAGTCTAAATATAGTATATTTATATATTTAAAAAAATTCCAAATTCTGTGTTTAGATGCTACATCTGTTTCTTCTATTAAATTTAGCAAATGTTGGCCTACTTATTTGTGTGTAAAAACTCTGCAAGATGTTGTCTAGGGTTTAAGGCTATCCCAGTACTCTCACATGGCCATTTTGGCCATTTTATTTTTAAGAATTTTAAAGGACAACAAAAACAAGAAGTAAACCTGGCTTTTGGTTACCATATAATTTAGGCATTGGTAAGAAATAACTTTGATTCTGAAAGGGGGGATCAAAATTCTATAGTCTTGTCCAAGTGGAAATGTATTTACTTTTTAACAAAGTGACATTTTTCTGCTACTCGGGTGCTCAATAGGAATATGACAAGGGTGTCTGTGCAATTGTACATAAGATAATTATTCTTATATCTTGATGGACAGTACCTGTAAACAGATGGTGCCCTGTGCAGATGGATTGTTCCAAATGTCAATTGAGCCTTAAGGCTCCATGCTTTCTCAGGCATGAAGTCAACTCATATGATATAAGGAGATGACTTTCATGCTTCAGAATGCTGACGGATCAGTAAATACGTTCTTTTAGAAATCTTAAAATGGTTATATACACAGACTCCAACAGTGTATGATCATTTTTATAGATTTGTCATATGAATTTATAAAAACAATAGACGGTCACTCTTTAGAGTGAGTGTCTTTTGTTTTGTTTATACTACCTCTGTTGGAGTAAAACAAAATTGCAAAACAATGCCATGACCATAGATTCACAGGCATCCTCTAACTTTTTAAACAGGGGGCCAATTCACTGTCCCTCAGAATGTTGGAGGGCCGGACTATAGTTTTTTTAAAAAAACTATGAACAAATTCCTCTGCACATTGCACATATCTTATTTTGAAGTAGAAAACTAAATGGGAACAAATACAATTCACACCAATGCATGTGGCCCGCGGGCCGTAGTTTGAGGACCCCTGCCATAGAACATTACCCATATCTGTAGGGAAAACCAGAGACAGTTTCACAAATTAGGACTGACATTCAACTATCTGCTTAATATTTTGCTTAACACTATTTTGTCTGATAGTATGTATAGCAACTCTGCTTAAGTGTGGAATAGAATGTAATGCTTGGCTTTTCATTGGAAACCAGAGTATTTCCTTATTAAAACAAATGCATCCACAAATAATTTTATTTATTTTTTCAATGGTAAGATAGGATTTTATTAGATAGAAAGGAAAGCAGAAAAAAAGCACCAGAGCTGGGTGGTGCCTGTGGCTCAAAGGAGTAGTGTGCTGGCCCCATATGCTGGAGTTGGTGGGTTCAAACCCAGCCCTGGCCAAAAACTATGAAAAAAAAAAGCACCAGAGCTTCTGGCAAAGGGGAAAATGCAAGATTCTTGTTTTGTTTTTTTCAATCATATATAATTTTAAAATCAAAATGCCACAACCTCAGTTCACAGATGAAAGTTTCAGTTTATGTATGACATAAAACCTTTACTTTTACTGGTAGACCTTATTTTATTATCATTACAACTCTTCAAATGCAAATAGTTGCATGTGCTCACACAAACCCACACATTCACAAAAACACAGTAAGCCTGGCAATTTAGTTACCTTAGTGAATATATGCATAGATTTTAAGAAGCACATTTTTGAGAAGAGAAATTCTAAGTGTAGAAAAAAAGAAGAATATATTTTTCAGGTTATTCAGATCATGTTAAAATTTAGTTCAGTTAATCCAAACTATAATCTTAGACATGATGTTTGTGAAAGAGTGGAAAAGATTATGCTAGTTCAATTTATTAGAGAGATGTTTTAGAAAATAATTCTAAAGTATCTTGATTGTGTTTTGTAGAGAGATGTTGGAGATAAGATTAGGTAGACGAGGCTAAACTATTTAATCAGATTAGGCTAATATAGTCTTAACTATTAATCCCTAAAATCTTAATGGCTTAACCAAAAAAGATTTTTGTTTCCTGCTCATATTATGATCCCCTGCGGGTCTGTTTCTTACAGTCATCCAGGGATCCAGGGTCCTTCCACAAACTCCTAGGGCCTCAGCATCTTCCACTGAATCTCCTATCTAACTTAATGTATGAGAAGTTCCTCTGGAGGTGGGGAGGATAGAGCTGAAAGAGTATTTATATTCTTTTCACATTATCTCTGAACTGATTCACAAGGTCCCACCTAACTTTAGAGACTATCGGTCAGGGAATGTGGAAGCAACTAGGAATGGAAGCAGGAGAGAGTGTGAGGAGTGGAGGGGTCAATTAAAAGAGTAATTCAACGGCCCAGAGGAGAGTACCCGGGACCTGGCTGAGAGAGGGCTAGAGCAAGATTTATTTTTATTTTATTTTTTATTTTTTACATATACATGTGTTAATTAGGTTTTCACTTTTTGCCTTCGCAGAATTTAAAAGGCTTAAAAGTTAGTAACAATAACAATGTTTAAGATAAGGACTAGAAACAAAAACCACGTAAAGAATGAACGAAGATAAATACATTCAGAAAAGAAAAGAAATGATTAGTGCATTAAATATTAAGCAATATTAGTAATAATAATGCCAAGAAAGTAACATTCACATTGTCAAATAAGACATTATAGACCGCTTTGACTCTGAGGCTCAGCAAGAAGTCATTAGTTAACTTCTTATTTTTTTCCAAAGTCTCAAAAAATAGACAACTAATATTATATGAATAAAAGTAAAGGAGAGTTTCAAAAAACCTATCATGCCAAATCTTATAGACAATAGAAAAAGAAGAAATATTTCAAAATCATTCTACTTGATCTGGATACACTTGATATTGAAATTGGAGAAAACATTGTTATAAAGGGAAATTACAAACATATTTCACTTATAAGTGAGGATGCAATATCCTAAACATATTAACAAGTTGAATTAAAAATTAATGTTTGAGTAATGTACTTTGGTCAAAATTGAACCTAATCTCAACCCATCATTTTCACCTATGGCATTTTCAAATTCAGAGGTCTATTATTGCAGCAAAATAGTTTAAAATATGGTTTGTAAAAATTATAAAGTGAGACTCTTATGTATTAGTCAGAAAATATGTATTTATAGCCAATTTTACCACTTATGAACCTCCAAAGATAATGGTAAAGAAGAGAAAAAGCCAAAAATGTTAAGCAGTCACTTAGACTCAGACTTAAGTTTTTATTAATACTATGACCTCAAAGCAGGTGCTCTTACGTGTAGCAAGTACTAAAAATATGCCATGTAGAGATATGGAGAAAAGAAATCCTACCTGAGCAGGGTGTTCTAATAGGGAGGAGGCATTGTCTCTTTAATGTACCACAATTCAGTTCACTTAAAACAATGAAAACTGAGCAGGGAGCAAGCTTACAGACTACGTTGATCTCAAAAAGGGTGAGGAACACGCTAAAAGCCCAGGAAGCTGTTTGGATGAGTCCTATCACTCATATTAGGTTTCATTCTTAGAAAATGCTAAAAAATCCATGAACCTGAGACAGGATCTTTTGCTATCCAAACAGGCATATGAGTAACTATGCCTTTGGCTAATGTAGACACCAAGTCAATTATGGGAGGTCTTTCACACTTGCTTTTTGTCTGCACTTCAGAACTAGAGGGGGACAGAGATAGCAGTGGTGTGTCTGAGGTTATTCACTTACTTATTTATTCACTGTGTGATTAGGGTACGGAAGGTTAGCCCAGGAAATAGAGCATGTACAACTCTTAGTGGAGCCACGGGAAAAGATTTCTACCAAAGATCTCAGCCTAAAATATCAAAGTAGATGGTTCTTAATAATTTCCCTAGAACTATGGGGTCTGTAGGAAATTCCCATCACTTCTCCTGGTCTGCAGTAATAAAATGGGTGGTTTGTAAAAACTTGCCAGGAAGCTGCGAATTTCAGATCTGTCCAGGCAACTGGCAGCAACTGCTTGAGAGATTTTTTTTTCTTTCCAATTCTTCTTATGAGAAAATTCTGACCTAGAATAAAATAGGGCAGGAGATTCTGTGAAATGTGGACCCTGGCACCACTTCTGAATCCCCAAAGAAATCTTGGAAGGGGGTTATGGCAACACCAGATTGGCTACAAGCTATCCAGCACACTACACCGCCTCTTAGATCTTCTGGTTTTTTACTGGGCTTCAGGTACATGCTCTGAAGTTATAGTCTTTGTTTTGATAGTCTAATCAAATGCTTTCTCTAGTTTAATGACAAACTCCATACCATTTTGCCAACTCCTACAGAAAGAAGGTTCTCTATTCAGAGACAGGACAAATGTAAGGGAGTTGAGATTTGAGAACTAAGCTTAAAGTGAAAGACTTCAGAAAAAGAGAACAAAATCTCAGCAGAATTAAATGTAGATGGTGGGATTACTTGACTATCCCCTGGTTTAATACCTGAGGCACAACAAGAATCCAGGCTGGTGCTCTTCCTCTATTACTTATTAAATAATTGAACATATGGTTGCTAATTGCCAACCGTACAAATATCACTTTACAAGAGTTAGAAATACAGTACAGGACCTGAAAATATAGTTCTTGTGTTTAAAAAGCTCATATACTTGTGGGGAAGACAGAAGCTATGATAACCATGAAGAGAAAGATGAGTTGTTTTATTATTTATCTACTAGACTTTTAGTTATGTTAAAGCAGGACCAATGGCTGCCCATTTGTGGGGACCCTTGATATAATATATTCACATTTATCCTGATGTCCCGAACACACAGTGCATCATACGTTCCTATGATATGCAGAACAGAGCTATTCAGCTTCTCCCTCTTTTCATACAAATCCCAGTGCTCATTATTGCTATTATTCTGGTTTCAGATCAAGCTTTCCACTCACAGTTATCATAGAGATTTTTTACTTTTTAACAGCTTCTTAATAAAATATTTCCTATCTGGTTTCATTAACTTCATTTAAAGTGTGTAAGGCTTTGCATTTTTATAAGTCTTGTGGGTCCTGTTGGTTAATTCATTGGGATGATGTTTTATTTCCATTTCACACAATTTAAAAGCCGTTATTTATTATCCCCCCAACGTTGAGACTGTTTGTATTTTATGTGGAGATATTCATGGTTCACGTTGCTCTAGCTGTGGAGTCTGTTAATGTAACATCAATAATATGTATTTCAATTGACTTTATTTCCCTTGAAGCCATGCCAGAGTGACTCCAAGGAAACAACAAGCAGAAGAATAAAAATAAGGATGAGAGAGCAGAAATAATTAACATTGCCTGTGAAAGGCAAGCCAATAGTCCATTCTTTCAGCAATTTTATACAAGCCAAAATAATTTGTATGCAATTACACACATTAAAATATATATTTATGCTTGGTCAAAATGTTTAAGTGGTGACTTTGTCTATATGTTGTTTTGTTGACTTGAATTGTTTTCACTAAGGGGAAATAAATATTCAACCCCTCCTTGTTCATGATCATTTATGGCAATTCTAGTTTGGCAATTTCATTGCTGAATATCACATTATCAACATTAAACAGTATTAGCATACATGTAATTATAAGCATACATAATACTTATACACATATAATTATATACTGCCTATGATATAATTGTGATATAAAAAAACCAAAGATGGCCATTGTGTTTTGGCCCCTAGAATTCTTCGTTGCAGGCTGAGAGAGGCTGACACCAAACTCAAATTTTACACATCCAATTATTTTAGCCATGTAGAGCTGGCCTCCTCTGCATATCCCGAGCAACCCCATCTTACTTTTGCTGGCCATTGATAAGTCGGTCTTGTGGTTATGAGGCTGCAAGTATCTATTGCCGTTTAGAGCACTCAGGCTTAGAGAATCCCAGCTGTGCTGCTGAGCAACATCACCTAACATCTAGCCCCTGTGATCCCCCTCTTTCCCAGCCCATCATCCCCTCAGGGTCATGACCCCCTTGCTAAAGCCTCTGAGCCTCTCAATGTGAGGGGCTTTGACTCTGTCCAAGCACAGCCCAGCAGAGTTTCTGTGTGCTACAGCTCTGAGTCATCACGTCTTTTCCCCAGAGCAGCTCCCACCAAGTCCCTGAAACCTCTGCATTAATTAAAACTATAAAACTTACCTATAAATATCAAGATTATGCAGTCTACTCAGTCAACCTGATAACTTGGTTTTAATGGAAATTGGGGTTATAAACTCTATTGTTTAAATAAATATTTAAATAGATTTTTCCAATAGGATGATTTCTGGTCGGGTTTATACTATTATTTAAGTAAATATAAGAGAACTTGATTATGATTTATAATTGCTTGGGAAATAAAAAATTGACCTTTTAGTTAAAGTAATATGCACATACTTAAATATTTTATTTTAACATAAAATATAGATATTCTTCATGCTTATAATTATATGCAGGGTTGAGACATCTTTCTGAGGATGTTTCTGCTAATTGTAGTTCCATTTTCTCTTTCTTACCTATGCAGCATTCTGTAATCATCCATAATTTTTGCTTTCTGTTTCATTCCTGTGGAGTGATAAACTGGACACTTTTAAAATAATGTGAAGGCAGAATCCTTCTGCATGTTTATAAGTTTTACCCTCATTTTTTTTTTTTTGTAGAGACAGAGTCTCACTTTATCGCCCTGGGTAGAGTGCCGTGGCGTCACACTGCTCACAGCAACCTCCAGCTCTTGGGCTTAAGCGATTCTCTTGCCTCAGCCTCCCTAGTAGCTGGGACT
>CAUYON010019208.1:0-67420 GCA_963573935.1 Arctocebus calabarensis | reverse complement strand
CATCTCTGGTTTTGGGATTTTGTTATGTGGGCTAATATTCTCCTGTTGTACCTGAGGTCTGTAGACCTGCCGCTTAGATAACTACTACTTTGTATCCTCTGACCTACATTTCCCCTGTTTCCTCCCCTTCCATCCCCTGCCCTGGTAACAACTATTGTTTTTTGTTCTCTATCTATGTGTATTTGATTTCTTTTTTTTTTTAAGATTCCAAGTATGTGAGATAATATAATATGTTTCTTTCTGTGTCTGCCTTATTTCATTCAACATGTCTTCCAGACTCATCCACGTTGTGGCAAAAGGCAAGATATCCTTCTTTTTAGGGCTGAATAATATTCCATTGTATGTGTGCACCACACTTTCTTTATCCATTTGTCCATCGAAAGGCAGCCAGGTAGTTTCTACATCTTGGCTATTGCAAATAATGCTTTGATGAACGAGGGAGTGCAGATATCTTTATGAGGTGGTGATTTCACTTCCTTTGGTTATCTGTGCTGAGTCATGTAATAGTTCCATTTCTAATTTGCTTAGAAACCTTCATGCTTTTTTCATAATGGCTACATACATACTTTTTACATAATGGTTAGCCTACATTCCCATCTATAGTATATAGGAGTTCCCTTTCTCTACACCCTTGCTGACACTGATTTTTTGACTTTTTGGTGATAATATTTGGCTCTCACCTTATGAATTTTCAGGGAAGTGAAGATTCCAGACTATTTTTATTCATCTTTGTGTGTGGTTGTTCCTCAATGGCTTGCCTTATAAAATAAATGTTTTTCATTTTTTTTTTGGTTGTTTTTGTTTTGTTTCTTTTCTTTTTCTTTCTTTCTTTCTTTTTTTTTTTTTGAGACAGGATCTTGCTCTGTAATCCCATCTAGAGTGCAATGACATCATTGCAGCTTGTTGGAACCTCAAACTCCTGGGCTTGAGTGATCCTCCTGCCTCAGCCTCCCACGTAGCTGAGACTATATGTTTGCACCATCATGCCCTACTAAATTTTTCTGTTTTTGATCTTGGTTTTGCTCAGGCTGGTCTTGAACTCATGACCTCAAGCAATCTTCCCACCTTGGCCTTCCAATAAAATGTGTAGAGGAAATGGGCTGTGACTTTTGATATGCCAATGGCAAATAAATAAAATAAACAAAAGAAGACTAAATAATATTTTTATTTAAGATTTTAAAATATTTTAATTATTTTTCTCATTGTGAATACATATGTGGTCATGGAGAATTTATAAAATATTAAGAGGTTTGCAGAAGAAAACAAAAAATCACTTTAAAATTGCATAACTTAGAATTACTTATTGTTCAAATTCTGTATTTCTTTCTATTGTATTTCTCTCTCTTCTTAATATTTTTGAAAAATCCAGAGTTACTTGAAATTTGTGTAAAAATACTGAAAGGAATGGTAGGAAGTTCCTTTTTCCCCCTGCTGGTGTGTTTGATCTTGTACTAATGAAATAAAGGAAGAATCTAGTTTTTCTTTAAAAATTTATAGAAAAAGACTATTTCTAGCCACCCATGACACTCCCTTCCAGTGGGCCCTATAGCCTGGTAGCCAGGATGCTCTCTCAGTGTCTTAACCTAAATGCTGCTTCTTCTTCTTTTTTTTTTTAATACCCACCTCTAGTCTTGGCAGCAGTAGAAATACCTATATTATTCAATAAACACAAAAAATAGTCACATTCAACTTGCCTTTGAGGCAACTAAGATTTTTTTTTTTTTTTTTTTTGTAGAGACAGAGTCTCACTTTATTGCCCGGGGTAGAGTGCCGTGGCGTCACACTGCTCACAGCAACCTCCAGCTCTTGGGCTTAAGCGATTCTCTTGCCTCAGCCTCCCTAGTAGCTGGGACTACAGGCGCCCGCCACAGTGCCCGGCTATTTTTTTGTTTTTTGCAGTTCGGCCGAGGCCGGGCTTGAACCCACCACCTTCGGTATATGGGGCCGGCGCCCTACTCGTTGAGCCACAGGAGCCACCCTACTTCTTCCTATTTTTGAATTTACTTTCATAGGACAGAAGGTTTTTTCCTGAAAATGTATCTGTAGTGTTGGTTGAGTGGGGCCCTTTGGCTTTGATTCTGGGTATGTACAATAGTGTAGTCTCTGAATGATTTTTTTTAGCTGCATATGGTGTTAGGAGAATCTGATTTCCTTGGTGGGTTTGGTGCAGTGGAGGATGTGTTGAAGTTGTGCTGGATACTGGGACACCAGGTAGGTCAATATTCAGGCTCCCATTGGTACTAGTAGGCTGCGTATGCCTGTATTTGTATCCTACGGCAGTGTTGACACATGTTGGGTGTTACCAGTAGGCCAATTCTTGGGCCTCCATGTAGCTTGTTCAGTTGCCAGTAGTAGGAGAAGTAGACCGAATGGGTAGGTAGATACTCAGATCCCTGATCATGGCTGAGGCATGGGGACAATGGCAGCAACAACATTGAGGGGATGGCTCCTAAGGTGTGTACCCTGGTATTGGTGGTGGCTTAGGTGAGCCAGTTTCCAGGCCCACAAGTGGTGCTTACATGTTGGTGTCAGCTGAAGTGTTAGCAACCAGGAGTTCAATCACACGGATCTAGTAGAAGTGCTCAGATGCCCCAACATGGTAGATTGAATTGGGCAATACCCAGGACCTTGGCAGGTATGCTCTGTCTCTGGAAGGGGGGAGAAACAAAGCTGGGCAGGCTTGTGCTCAAGCTTCCCAAAGGAGAGCACAGGCACCAGGCATGGGAGGCAGGGTTGGGGCCATCTTTGTGCCCCAGTTGAAGGGATTATGGAAGGGGCAGCAGCATCCACACTGAGGCCCTGGCATGGGAGAAGGTCATTGATAGTCACAGCCTGGTCCAGTGGTCAGGGAACATTGGTGTGTGTCAAGCCCCACTTGTACCTGGCCTCACCCCCAGCTCTGGTAACAATAGCCTGAACTTAGCAAATGCCCCAACTCCAGCTTCAGGAGACCCCACCCAGCTCAAGATCAAGTCCCAGCAGCACATTCCTCCATGTCCCGGGCTCAGTTCTGCCAGCACTCACTTTCTGCCACTGGCAGCTGTAGCCCACACCGCATTTGCTTTTTAGCTCCAGCTGGGGAAACACCCCCAACTTGTGTCCTCGTTCCAGCAGTACCAATATTAGTTTCTCTAACATTGCAGTCCCAAAGCTGCTGGGGCCAGCATCCTGTCTACCAAAGGCTAAGTCTGAAAATGGCAGCTTGTTGTAGCTGGTTAGGTCCCAGAAAGAGTGTAGGACCAATGTGAGCCCCTTTTCTGGAGTGGTTCTGTACTATTATCTTCCAGTAGCTCTGTAGGTTATTTTCAGGGATTGGGAGGGTCTGAGCGTTTTTCTGTGTCTATGACTGCATGAATCCATGGTGGTGATGTGGGCCACTGGAAGTCTCTCACTCATCCATCCTTCTCCTCACACCGAGAAGTCACTTCTGGATCCTTCTGATCCCAGCAAAGCAGGCTACATGTCTTCCTTCTATTTCTCTTTTTTTGGTATTTTATACAACTACCCTGTTGAATTCTAGCATCCTTTCTTGGATAATGTATTCAAAGTGTGACTGTCTAAACACCACTATGGTGCTTCTAAGTAGTAGGTTTGCATAAAATACTTCTAGTCAGCCATTATGAAGGCCCTCAATTGCTTATTTTACAGGTCAGAAGACTGAGGCTGGGAGGAGTTTCTGAACTTATCCAAAGTTAGTAAGTTAGTTTGGTTTATAACCCTATGTTAGGAGAGTTATCAATGGAAGCTTTGTTCAGAGGTAACAATTGAACTTATACAAGAAGGGAAGTAGCCACCTGAGGAAGCTGGGGATGGAAAACACCTGGGAGAGAAAACAACTTGTGCAAAGAGAAGAAGCCAACAGTCTTCAGCTTTGACCTATAAAAAGAAGGTCAGCCTTGGCTAAAAGGCGTGGAGTCAGAGTACGGGGTACAAGAGAAGGTGGGAAAGACAGAGGTTGGAAAAACAGAATAATTTAGAAGGGCTCAATTATTTACAGTTTTGAATCTGTGGGAAGAAATTATATATTGTTTTAAATGAAATCAAAAGCCATTGAACTAACCTGATTGACATTTAATGGAATCATTTGCTGGGGACAAATGTATGTCTTCACAAGTGCAGACATGAGAGCACTATTACTATTGTGTTTCAGAAGTTGAAGTAGGAGTCAGTTCCAGAGGTAAATGGAAAAATTCAGGAAATGTGTTGGGGTGGAATTCATATGAGCTGTAGATGAATTTGAGCTGGGGATAGCAGGTAGTAGAGGAGTGTGGGATAGGGAGAGAGAAGGGATAAATCAAGAACGATTTTTTTTAACCACTACACATTTATTCAAACATCCAAAATCCAAAACATTAACGCCACCAAATATGGACAGAAATGTGGAGCTTGTAGGGATTCTCATTCGTTGCCAGTGGGAATACAATTTGGTACAACCACCATGGACAGTGGTCTAGCAGTCTCCCGCAAAACTCAATATTCTCTTATCATGTGATTCAGCAGTTATGCTTCTTGGCATGTACCCAAATGGGTTGAAAACTTATGTCTACACAAAATCCTGCATAGGAATGTCAATAAAGCTGCTGTAAATTGCCAAACTTTAGAAAAAAATCAAAATGAAAATTTAGTAGGTGAATAACTAAATAAATTATAGTGCAGTGCATCCAGACAATAGACTTCATCACGCTCTCCTCCAAATGAAGGGAGTTTGCCAAGCCATGAGAAAACACGGAGTAACCATAAATGCACATCACCAGGTGAAGGAATTGAACCAGCAAAGGTTGCATACTGTGCAACTATATGACATTCTGGAAAAGGCAAAGCTATGGAGAGGGTAAAGCAAAGCTATGGAGAGGATCAGTGGTTTCCGTGGTTTAGGGTGGAAATGGAAGACTAGATGGAACACAGGGGTTATTTAGGGCAGGGAAACGGTTTCATGTGGTATTACAATGGTGGATCCCATCAGTATATATTAGTGAAAACTCATAGAAAGTGCAACACTAAAAGTGAACCCTAATGTATAGTATGAGCTTCTGGTGAGAAGGAAAGCTCCATGTACCTTCATCTACTGTAACAAATGTTCCACTCTGGCCGGAATGGGACAGGCTAGATATGTAGAGGCAGGGTTTTGTGGAAACTCTGTACTTTGCACCCGATTTTAATGTTTGAGTTTTAACTTAAAATCTTCCAAATGTAGTCTATTAAAAGTTCTTTTAAAAATGTGAAAAAAATAACACATTTTATCTTAAGTATTTTTGTCAAAGGTGATGTCACTGGCTGAGATTAGGAAGCTGAAAGGATGAAGGACAGCTGGAACAGTAAAGACTAAATGCTCCATTATAGAGATTCTAGGTAGGCAATATCTTCAGGGCATTCAGGAGAACGTGCCATGTACACAATTACTCAGAAGAAGATCTTAATTTGGCAACTTTTAGGATGAGGAAGGAATTTTAACAACACTTTGAAATTAGCAAGACAGAGAAATAAGACAGAGGAAGCACAGGAGAAGGCCCAGATCCGAGCCTGGAATAATCCCCTACATCATGAGATGAACCATCTAAAGGAATATTTCACAAGAAGTAGGTTGGGTCTTATATATTTTACAAGGAAAATGAGCAACAGAGAGATTGTGGCATCCTGAGGCACATTTAAGCATTTTAAAACAGAAAACAGATTTCCAAGGACAATGAAATTAAAGTAAAATAATATTTCTGTAATTTAATTACTTTAAAATAACCCAAGACACATACTGGGAAATTGAAACCACTCATACTTGGGAAAAAGAAAATGTAGTTTAATATTACAAATAACTGCTTAGTTTTTATAGCTTGCTGATGTTTTGATAGATGATAAGCTGCTTAACATTCCAGTTGTTTCAGTATAACGTAAATCAGTATAATATAGACTTGAATGATAAAATATTTTTTCAAAGTAAGCCCCCCCCAAAAAATAAAAAGCCTTGGAAAACACACGTGTATGTCCTCTGGTGTCTATGAAGCATTAGGTTACAACTACTTCTTCAAATCCCCTTCTTTGTGGTTTCCACTTGATTATAAATGTTTCATTTGTTCCATGTTCTATAATTTCATGTGAATAGAATTTCCAAATTATATTATTTATATAGTTTTTAAGCTCTTATATACATTTGTTTGAACTTGAAATAAATAATAAAAATATATTATGGTTAAATGAACATTTCTAATGTTCCTAGAGATTGTACCTACTTCCATAGCTACTTTCACTAAATTTGGAAATTATAAAACTCCACATGAAAAAGAAAAAACCCAGGCAATGTGGAATGAAGTTTAGTCCCCATTTGAAAAAGTTGGTGATAATTTTATTTCTTTCTCGTAAAAAAATAAACATTACCTAATTCCACTTGTTTTACGCAACTATATTCTAAAGGACTTAGCAAATTGGTGGTCTTTTTACCAGAGCTGCTTATAACTTAGCTGTCTGCTAGGGGTCTTTGAGAAGAAATTTACATCAGAACATTATTAGATATGGCTGCAGGAAAGGCAAGAGGTATAGTTAGGGGAAGGAAAAATGGATATATTGATCAAAAATAAGCAATCAAAGAACAATACAGCAATAAGCTACTATATCATCTTTTCTGTTCTTAAGTTTAGAAGCTATATAGCTTAGTTGGGGATTCAAAAAAAGCTTTTAGACAAGAAGTGTTTGGAAAGGCCTTTGACAAGAAAACTACTTGAGTGTCCGAAGTTGTGAGTAATCTATGTTAGGTGTATCTTGTGAGTAAATTCTATTTAAAGCCCATAGGGAAAAAGTAGGAGGTATCAAAAGAGGAAAATAATAAATTTAGTTTAATAACTAATAAGTATTAGTGGGGAAAATTGTCCATTATTTAATTCTTTATTTTCTTTGAATATGATTTAATTATTTATCAATTTTATATTACGGCAAGTGTTTACATAAACAATATATACAGATTTTGTCATGAAACGAAGAACAAAAAATTGCGTTCTAATTCCAGGAATATCATTGACTAACATTGTCCATACATTATTATATTACTTTCCAAAAAAGAAAACAAAACAAAAATGTTTCCTTAAAGCTCTGGTCCCCATACTGGTAAAACTGATGGCATCAATTTTAAAAAGTTTTAAATCTTTTGAAAATTCTGTCACGTTTAATCAATTCACATTACATTTTATTTTTTTTAACTCTTTGCCATGTTTTCAGGTAAAGAAAATTACTTGTCTATGTGTTTACTTTAAATGCCACTTGATTAAATGAGAAGTAACCCCCTCCCCCGGCAAAATTATGGTACAGCTTTTTCAATAAATCGTAACATTTGCACTACAAATGTGAAGTCTCTGCAGTGCCCATGGAAAGAATAAAAAGTTCCCACACCCCCAGAAGGAAAATTCTCCACATAGGACATTTTTTCAATAAAATTTGTATAGAACAATCACCACAGTTAATTGGTAAAACCATAACTAATTATTGAAATCATAGACCACCCAACTATTTGTCCAGCCACAAAACTATTCATGGGCTATGGGGGTATTTTTTTGTTGTTGTTAGTAATTTAAACTTAATCAGTACCAAAAAGTATCTGGGACAAAGAAAGACAGTTCCCAAAGAGGTTTAGAGGCATACTGGGTTCTCTAAGTAAAAAAAAAAAAAAAAAAAAGTACTAAATAGCCTGGTTTTAAATTTTGAGCTTATACTTCAAGTTATCATAAGTTCATATTAAAAACTTAAAAGGTTAAACTATTTTAGTAAAGCAAAAGGGTTTTAAATTATTAAAAAATTTCTCTAATAAGGTAGGATGAACAGAGTATGCAGGTAAGAACAAACATGCTAGTGATCATATTTCTAATTTTCAAATGTAGAACATCTCTTCATTTAATTATACTTTACCCTTCTGCAGTTTTATTTTATAAATTTGATATTTCCTGTGTTCTGGAAAATGCTTTTTTTTTATTAAGGGTTTAATCCATTAGGCTCCAAAATTTGAGTAAAAACTAGTCCTTTTTATAAAAGTCACTTATATTTATCCTCAAATTGGAAGGTTCATATTAAGTTTATACTCGTAACTGGAGTGTGAATTTTTCCCTTCGAATAAATTCTTAGGGTTATGTGAATACTAATTAATGTGTATTAACAATGAAAAATGATGGCGGTATCACTTTATTTTAATAATATGTATATATGACTCATAATTTGATTAATTTATCTTCAAGTTTTACAAGAAATAGTCATCCTTTGCTGGCCTTGCTTTACTTTGAACACAAAGCAGAAAAATGGCCTTGAAAGAGGAGGTAAAGGTTAATGAAAAACTAGAGCTACAATGAATCACCTTCTTCCCTTCTCCCCAAAACTCTGTAGCTTCATTTTCTTATCTCTAAAAGCATGTGATAGTGATCCAAGTTGGGGGAGGAAGGACATTCCCTTTGATCTTTAGTTTAGTGAGAAGATACACTCATAATCTGTTGGCCACAATCAAAGGTTTCCTATTAATTTCCTGGTGGAATCAGTCAGCATAGGGTGGAAAGGAATCAACAAGAGTTATGTACTTACAATGACTTAAAAACCCATTCCTACTCCAGTATACTTTTTCAATAAAATCATTTTGATTGTATCAGTTGAAGTGGCCAAGTTTTAGTATTAATTTTCAAATTTTTAGTCTATTCTATCATTAGAGAAAAATTATCTTGCTTATAGATTTAGTCAGTTAATAACCTACTTAAAAAGAATCTGTAAATAAAGTAAAATATAATAACATCTAAAGCCCCTATATCAACCAATGCTTGTAATATTTTCTTTTTGCTCATAGATTTTGCTAAGATCTCTTAAAAGACTCCTTCAAAAAAGAAAATACACTACATTTTTCTTGATTTTTAGAATCTTCATAAATCCTATCAAGTCCATGAATAGACTTACAAAGCCTTATTTGTTTTAAAAATTATACTAGTTTATTTTATTAATTATTGTTTGAGAAAGAAATTCCCATAACAAAACGTTTTACAATACTTACTCTAATATAAGAGCTACAGCTTTGTCATACCAATGAGCTATTCTCAGGAATCAGATAAACTTCCCCAAGTGATTATTTAGTAGAATAGTACAATTAACAAGTAAATAAAAATGTATAACTTGGCTTAGTGCATTATGAATTAAACTTAGTACTTTCTTCTGGTGGCTCTAAGAACCCATTGCTTTGTGTAACAATCCTGTTCCCAAATTTTTGGAGTTAGCCTATAAGCATTCTAGTTATTTAGATTAATTTCAAAACTGTCTTATGTATTTCCATTTTAATTTCTAACTCTTTGCAGATATATCCAAAAAGTAACTGAAAATTTCTAGTAAGTTGTATGTAAAACTATACTTTTAAACTATAACCATGTTTGAAAAGGGTGTATAAAATATTATTCCCTTTTTATGAAGACAGAGAAGTCTTTAACATTATAAGTCAAATGAATAATGGTAGTTATTGCTGGCATAAGGTAGGTTCTCCTGCTATATGCCGTCTGGGTTCTTTTACTTTCTAATGTTTAGTGTTTTAATACTCAATCCATTTCTTTTTTTGCCTATTAGACTAGAGTTCCATGAGAAACATTGTAGTGTTTGTGATATATTCAAAGCTTCCTGATATAAATGAGTTACCCCAATATGGGTTAAATTAATTCATATTGGTTTTAAGTCTCTTCTTTTGTACATATCCTTTGAATTAAAAAAAAATTATTCATTACATATTTATTTATGCAATAGTTTCAATCTTACAATACATATTTCCCTCTGTGTCATAGCTGAAATGAGAACCACAGGCTGGGAGACTATACTAAGTCTGGCTAAATTTCTACTAGTCAAATGCAGGGAGCATATATTTTAACTTCTGTGTATATCCATTTCTTCATATGTAAAATGGACAAAAACTTCAAGTGAGAATTTAAAAAGTTAGCCTCATACAGAAAAGTTTCAGGAGGATCTTATATGTAGTTCACACTCAATAGTTATGCACCATTATTTTAGTTTGACAGCCTTAATGTCAAAATAAGTATGGATATTCTCAGTGCCATAAAAGATGAGAGACATATGTCAAAAGGCTAAAAAAAAAATCAAAACAGATGCTCAAAAAGCTCAAGAAACTAAACAGTGGAGGGAAAACAGAACCATAGACTTTAATAATGTCTGGAGGTATCATTTTGTAATAAAATAGAACAGTAATTTGTTCATAATAAGACTAAGCCATTAAGAGCACATTGATTTGTATTGGTTGTGATCAGATTTAAAAAGCAAAAGATTGTTAATGCAAGATTGTTAAAGATTATTAATTTTTGACAAATCAGCCTGCAAGTCTTTTTCAAATCAGTGATTGGAAACAAAAGGTTTAGTTTGCTGAAAAAAAAGACCACTTTATACCAAAAATGTCAAATAGATGAAGTGTCTCAAATATTTCTGAATGTATATGAATCATGCCCTATGATTGCACCAATGTACATAATTATGATTCAATAAAATTATTAAAAAAATATTAAGAGTAAAATAGGACCAAATGTTTCTTAAATACTTAATTTTTTTAAGCACTCTAGTTTTTTGAAGGGCAATTTTTTTTTTTTTTTGAGGCAGAGTCTTACTTTTTTCACTCATGGTAGAGTGCTGTCGTGTCACAGCTCACAACAACCTCAGACTCCTGGGCTCAAGTGATTCTCTTGCCTCAGCCTCCTAAGTAGCTGGGACTACAGGCACCTGCCACAGTGCCGGGCTATTTTTTAGAGAGGAGGTCTTCCTCTGGCTCAAGGTGATCTCGAACTTGTGAGCCCAGGCAATCCACCCACCTTACCTCCCAGAGTGTTAGATTTACAGGCATGAGCCACCAGGCCTGACCCCTAAAATTGGACCCCAATTTATTATTGGATTTGTATATACCAGTTTTATGTCACCTTGTAAGAAGAAACTTTTAATCTCTACTAAAAATATAAAATGTTGAACGTCAAGATTATACTTCTTTCCCTTTTCATTAGCTTTTAAATATTTCATGACGAAAGTTTTAGGAGAACCACATGAATGACACCGAGGATCAAATAGCTCTACTGAAGATTATTAATCATACAAAGGGAGCGTACTGATTACCTTTCAATGGTGAATCCACATTTTCACATTCGTTATGCTGACTTGGCCAACCAGAGCCTGCTGTAGTAGTGGTTAAGGATAAGGCAAGGTATGCTTCAGGAAATAGCAAAACATTCACCGTGACACAATGTTGGCAGCCACGGCTGGGTGAATTTTAGCTAGGATTTTGATAGCTCTCACAAGAGGTGCAGAGTGCTTCAGACCTAAATCAGGAGAACATAAGGACTTAATAGTCTACTTAAACAAGGAAGCAAGTTGTCATACTTGGTGATTCAAAAGGTTCACAACTATTGCCCCCCCAAGAAAATGTAAATGTTGAAATGTAATTGACTTTAAAATTTGAACTAACTAAACCCTGAAGGGAAAAAGAGAAAAGATAAAAGGGAACAGACTTATGTTGTAGGGGGAAGCTTTAGTGTGTGTGTATGTGTATGCGTTTTCATGTGTATATGCGTGTGTGTGCATGTGTATATGCCTGTGTGTGCATGTGTATATGCGTGTGTGCATGTGTATGTATGTACATGTGCATGTGTGTGCAAGTGTATGCATGTGTAGATGCGTGTGTGTGCATGTGTATGCATGTGTATATGTGTGCGTGTGCATGTGTATATGTACATGTATATGTATGCACATGTGTGTGGAAGAAACTGAGAACAGTGCAGACGCACTCCTTTCAAGTTATTTGTTAAATAAAATATTTGTAAAAATAAACCTGCCATTATATGCCTATGAGTGTGCTATTTCACTCTGAGTAATCATCTTTCCCACATGTACTTTGACAACTTCACATACTTTACACCCAATTTGTAATTGTCATTCATTTTATGTTCTCTCTCTCTTCAGGCATCTCACCTTTCTTCTTCCCTTTTAAAAGACATAAATATAAAAAAAGTATTAATCTATTGACTATATCTTTTTGCCTGTTACACATACCTCTGATCTAATAGACGTAAAAAGTAACATTAAGTTCCTTGGTTATAAGTTAATAAGATTTACTAATGATGTATCTTTTAATATTAGCAGTGGGCATTTCCATGCTGAATCAAACAAAATGACCGCTTGAGTCATTCTAAGACTAAGGAAGTTGGTCAAAATGATGTTGGTCCTATCATGCTCCTTACCATCTTCATCCAGTGCCGATCAGTATGTGACTGATCAATAAATCTTTTAAAAAATTGTTTTTCTAAATAGAAGAGAGTATAATAGTTCTCTTGCTTTACCCACATATTTGTATATTATATATATTATTGTGGATTAAACTTAATATTTATTTCATAAATTACAGAACAGTGAGACATTGACATTGACATTAGAAAATGTGGTCAGTGATCCCAATGATCTAGCAGCCCACAGGCGAGGGAATTGTCAAGCAGTTTTCTGACCAGTTAATCTTCTTATTACATAGTAATTATCATCTCCATCAGTTTAGCAATAAACTATTTCATGGACATGAGAAAGCACTTTTTTTGTTGTTTGCTAAACCCTATTGGGTAGAGCACCAAAGTGAATTCTGTTACATAAAAGACATGTAGATGATTATGTCTTTAAAAACATAAAACATTGGTAATTTACAAAGGATGTAGAGCTTGGGAAAAAGGAAACAATTGACTTTGTTCTCTTTGGTAGAACAGGGAATAATCTTAAATATTCTAGTAATATTTTTCTGATTATAGCTGAAATGCTTACTGAAGAAAACTTGGGAAATACAGAAAAGCATAAAGATAAAAATCATAATGATTATAGAACTGTGAAGCATTTCTAGAAAACGTTGCTAAAATCCTAGGCATGAACATAAGAAGTTTGTCTAAAATGAAGTGAATGTCTTTGGAGACCATCAGTCAGTGAGCAGAAAGGAAAGGGCGACTTCAGGTTGACAGCAGGTGTGTAGTTAAGGAGGCTGTGTATTCTGTTCCAAAGAGGTACCTTTTAGTCAACAACGAGACAGCTAGGAGGAGGAACAGCAGGATAAAATGTGGAATAAGAAGGAAGCTGCCAAGCTTCCAGATGTCGGTTGTATGGCTTCTAGTGATAAACAGTCACTAGGGGAGAAGATTTAGCAGTGATCTTTCCAGAGAAATCCCAAGTTACATTCAAGCCAAGAAGATGATGGGAAACTTCAGGGGAGTCGAGACTTTGGTAGAGATTATTAAACTGTCACAGAACAGACAATTTAAAGATTGAAGAGAGGAAGGAGTAGGATTTAAGAGAAGAACAGAAATGTAGGAGAATGAGGGTGAAAGAAAGATGGAAGGAACTTTGGCACTGGCCAAAACTAACAGAGTTGGAGGTAGATAGCTGCTCCCATGGAGGACCAGGGAGAAAGGGCAGCAGGGTTTGGAGTCTCTCGGAATCCTGCTACAGCTAGCCTTAGTCACTTCTAATGAATTTCTAGAATTAGTATCTCAGGTGAACTCTAAAACCTAAAGCTCAAGCATAAAGTTTCACCAGTGCTGGCCGTAACTTAGTACCTGTGTGCCAAACGTGGCGGGCATAGTCCCTGACCTCTCAGGCTGCCTGGGAAGCTCAAAGACAGTGCCAAAGCCAACTGCGCATCTAAAAAGCTCATCTTCTGTTCACCCCCAGTACCATTGCAAATGAGGCAGCTGTTTGGTGCAATGAGTTTGATGGTGTTCAAAGGCCTTCTGAAGTGAAGTTTACTAACATTCAGCCATAAAACATTTGCCAGGCAGATTGAACATCGCTTCCTATAGTTGAGGTATCTGAGGAGCCATATTTTAAAAATTTGCCCAAGGGTCCAAATTTGGAGTATTAAAAGGTGGATTTTCTCAAATTTATAATTAGAGTACATTTTGGTGGCATTTAGTAATATATATTTTTATACGCATCATTCTCTCTGACAGAAGAGTGCTTAGTCAGGACTCTCCAGAAAAGCAGAATGTTTGCTTTGTACACGCACATCTGCATACAAAAGGCGTTTATGATAGACTTGACTGCTCACAGGATGGCGGAGGCTTAGAAGCCTCACACAGGCTGTCTGAAAACTGCAGAACCAGGCATGCAGTGGCACACTTAGTCACGTCTGCCTGCCTGTGACAAGTGGCGATCGGGGGGTACCTCATTCTCTGTCTCAAGTCAGAGATCTGAGAACCATGGGTCCACTGTTGTAGTCCAGAGTCTGAAGGCCAAAGAACCTGGAGTCCTGATGCTGCCCAAGGGCAGGTGAAGCTAAGTATCGCATCTCTGAAACAGAGGGAGAATTTACCTTCCTTATGCTCTTTGTGCCCTATCCAGACCCTCACTCAATTGGATGGTTCCTTCCCACATAGGGTGAGGGTGGATTTTTCCTACTTGGATTAGGGATTTAAACATCTGTCTCTCTGGAAACACTTGCATGGGCATATTTAGAAATAATTCTTTATCAGCTATCTGGGTATCCCTTAACCCAAATTGGCAACTAAAATTTACCATCACAACCATTGTGGAGGGGCCTCTGTAGCCTCCCTTTCCATAACCTAACGTAACTTGTCTGGATATAAAACTTTCCAAAATATTTTTCTGTAGAGAGAGGCTTACTGCCTCAGTGACAGCACACAGTACCTTGCCCTAATGACTCACGTACATAAATTTTGCATCGCTGCCTCCTGGTTATGCTTATACACTACTTAGTGTTACCACGATGAATTAAATGGGCGTTTTTCTTTATTCCAAATCAGTGCCAGAGATCAAAAGCTGCTAAAAGACCTTTCCACAACAGTGCCTCCCAGAAAATGATGACTTATCGTTATTCTTGCCAAGAGATGCCTTCTGTTGTATTCTATCACTTCCTACAATCCAATAGCTTGACATTGTGCCAAGCTAATTAGCTAGTTCAATGACTGTTATATTAAAAGCCCAAATAAGCCAGAAGAGGTCATCTTCCTGGTACTCGAGTACAGCTTTATTTTTTCTCAGCGATCAAAAAGCAGCATAAAGTTTCTCCACAACTAAACCCAACCTACTATGTTCACATAGACACTATACGGTGTTTTTATTTATTTATTTTTATATATAAATTGTGCCATTTGCTTAATTTGGAAACTTCATAGATGAAGTGTTTCCACTCCATAAAGAAAAAGGTATGTCATAGTCATTTCATTTTCAAATTTACTTTTATCAACATAATAAAGCTTCAATACAAACAAAGCATACAGTGCTATGGCTAAAAGATAGTTTTAGGAGTCAGAATAACTCATAATTTCCTCCTTTTTTAATATGAGCATGCTGGTTTTGGTCTTTTGTTGTTAGTATGAGGATTGCCTAGATTTATCTTTCTTCACTAAAACTTATTTTTAAAATTGAGCAAGTGAAATATCATATCCAGATTACAGGCCCTGAGCTTTTGTTCTAGCACTAGATATAAACCCCCAAACCTCTGGCATGGAGTTGTGCATGTCTGCGGAGATCCCTGTGGTTCAGCCTCAGTGGGAAGATCGCAAACACAGGATCTTGTTTTGATTCTGAGCCTGCTTCCCAGACCCGGACATCCAGACCAATTTTTTCTTTGCTCCCATGGCTGCTCTGTCAGGTAAATACATTAGAACTGTTTGTATTTTAGTAGACCATCTTACTAATCAGCTAGAAATACCTTTTAAATTCTCGGGCTTATTTTAGTTTACAAAAACACTGTGACCTATTTTCAAGAAAATGGTTGTACTGTGAATAAAGTCATTGATAGAGAAGATTTGCAATGACAAAGGGCTTCTCTCTATATAATAATGCTTTTAAAATAGTGTGTATTTTATTATTAGTTTGTATTTTTTATTAGCGTATTATATTGTGTCCTATAGCTACATAAAGTGACTAATTGTTCTGTAAGTATGCCAATGGCAAACACTTAGGTACTATTTATTATGTACAATATAATATTCCAAAAAACTTTAAGTGTTTAATTCATTTAATTCTTATGAAAATTACCTGAGGGAAGTACTATTCATATCCAAATTTTATGGACAGAGGAACTGAGGCTAAGAGATGTTTGTAACCTGGTAGTTACCAGGGCCTGGAAGTAGGATTTGAATTTAGGTAGCTTGGCTGCTGTTTGGGTATACAGCCTCCAGGTGTCAGATATGGGTACCTCTGCAGGAGTCCATCTTTGATATGTTGTTTTTTTTCCACCTGTTTCATACTTTTCATGTATAGATTCCCACTGTGTAGATCAGTGGTTCTCAACCTTCCTAATGCTGTGGCCTTTTAATACAGTTCCTGTGGGTCACGACCCACAGGTTGAGAACTGCTGCTCTAGTTGGGCCACAGTCGAAGTTTGGGAACCATAGTTGTATAATTCACTAATAAGCAAAGCGCTGTTCTTCTCATTTTCCCTTTAAGATGTCTCTCATCAAATTACTCTAGCCTGGTTTCTAACAGCTTTCATTCTGATTCAATCCCGATAACGGAGATTCTATGACCTGGGTAGTTGTTACAACTAAGGTAGAGAAATAGCACTCAACTAGTCTAGCTTTCTCAAAATTGTAATGAAGACATTATGTCTAGATTTTTCCTTATTTTGTAGGTTTTTCATTAGAAATCAATGAAGAGGCAATATTTGTTTATTCCTGCATGTCCCTTCGTCCATTCCAATTACCTCTAGACACTTTCTATAAAACTGAACTTACCTTTTTTTTTCCCGAGGTTTCATTTAAAATTTATTGTAATGGGGTCCATGCAAAGGGAGGAGCAGGAGGGTGGGGAACATCCAGGGGACACAGGAACATGATGACATGGCCAGGGCCAGAGCTTCTGCCCTGGGAAAGAGGGATGAAAAGCAAAAACCAGGGCTAGAGCTTGGGTGGAAGAGGGAAGAGGGAGAAACTGCGGCCGTGTTCGCCCCAACCCCAGGAAGCACCTCTAGTCCCTGGACCCTTTCATTCCCCCGGCCCCCTAAGATTCCATCTCTTGTTCTGCCTCTGGCCCCTGAATTTTAGCTGGATCTCTATCTTTAATGAACCATTAGAAATCATTAACACCTGACCTTAACTGGGCCAGTGCACTTAGCCATATTCTTAGAAATCTTAGGGAAAGAGAGTCTTTATCTTCTATTTCTCTGCTTGAATTCATCACCCTGTACCTCTACTATGATATGAAGTGACAGAATAAAATGACTTCTTTGTGCATCTCAAAGTTACAATCAGAGCTATGATCGGGATCTTCCAATTAAAGTCAACATTGCCTATTGCAATTTACACCTATTGATATGTTAACAGCTAATTCAATAGCATAGCTTGTCAATTTTCACTCTCAGCCACATGTTCAATTGCTAGAAGGGAGAAAGCACAGTACTTCTTACCTTTTTCTGTTTTATATTCTTCCATGGGGCTGCTATTCATTTTATATTTGAATGTGTTAAATAATTTTCCCTGTTTATTTCTAGAAATCTTAGTCTACGTTTTCATTGCTTTTGTAGAGCACTGGTGCTACTAATT
Source organism: Arctocebus calabarensis (assembly GCA_963573935.1). Taxonomy (NCBI): domain Eukaryota; kingdom Metazoa; phylum Chordata; class Mammalia; order Primates; family Lorisidae; genus Arctocebus; species Arctocebus calabarensis. Next base: position 49,904 of record CAUYON010019208.1, on the reverse strand, counting down.
CCAAGAATATAAATGAAATTATATTATTAAAATTTGTCACTTGACTATTTTTATGTAGACTTTGATGGAATATCATGGAATCTCTAAAGGGCTACTGTTTATCAGACAGAATAACTACATAGTAAATTCACATTTACCCATCTGAATGTCATTGACTATTAGATCAATTGGTAGCATTGTCATAGCCAGACCAATCAAATGTATCCAAATGCCTAAGAAAGCAATAGTATTAAAGTGTTATTAATATTTACTTTTATCTAAATATGTAGGTTATATAAACTGCATTTTGTTGTTGCAGTTTAATTCCGTGTTTTCTGATTCTCATTCCCTTAATTAAGATGCAATTAGCACTTACATGTGAACTATGTGTCCAGGTAGGGGGTCAAATGATGAATAAGACATGTTTGAGAATACGAAAATGTTTACACTACATTGGAGGATAAAAACATGTAACAAGTGCATTAGATTGGCCTTATGACATTGATGGTAGTTAGCCTCCTTTTTAACCCATAAAATGCCATTTTCTGTGGCACAACATGATATCATAAGCCAGAATGAAATGTCCATCACGATAGGAATACAAACCGGCTCAGAGAGCAAAAAAGAATTATTGAAGGGGGAATTAATGAAGGGGATTGCAGAAGGCCACACAGAGCAGGAAGAATTTGAGTAGTATCTGTGAAAACTTAAAAGCCCTGAATACCTGTGGAAACGCTGCTGTTTGATTCTTTTGTTGACCTTTGTCCTTCTGTACCGTGTCTGCCTGGGGTTGGCCATCTGCACGCAGAGTTTGCTCTATGAATCTGGCAGAGAGCATGGGGCAGGAGCGCCCGGGGCACTCCCAAACTGTGGCCTGGAAATGAAAACAAGCATTGACCATGGACACAGCGCTTTATCGGCAGGCTCCCTGGCAAAGTGTTAATGACTTACTGCAGCAGTGTTCAGAGGAGTCACACAAAGCAAAGAGGACAATGATGGTGATGTGTTGGTAAATGTTTAATAACTGGCCAAAAGTTGTTGGAGGCAGGGGGCTTGTGTAGCTTTTGACAATTTCTAAGACGAGTTTTAAGCGACCAACCTGAAGGCACAGGGGACACAGCTGGAAAGAAATGCACACATTTAGCTCCCCTGGAACCGAGCCCATGTTAGTGGATCCAGCACACTTAGAAGCCTAGATACTGTTCCTCAAAATAACATGACCATTATGAACCCTGAATAGGAGTGGTGTGTTCGAGTGCATGGGCTCATTAAATCTGTCCTATAAACCCAGCCATTTTAATGACATTTTTAAAATCTATCTGTAGGACTTATGTGGAGACCTCTCCAAAATTATTTTTAACCATGGTGGAAAAGCATTTATTTACCTTTCAGTATGCTACAGATTTTAAATCCAACTCCTCCAAAATAATGCCTTACTTGTTTTTTTGTTAGTTTTCAATCAATGTAATTTTTTAAAAGTTGTTTATATTTTATAGTTGTAATAAAAAATTATTCTAGTTTTTCATAATTAGTTTATGCCCAGTGTTTATCCCATTCTAGGAAGTAACTATTCTTTTCTCAAAAAGTATATAGCTTTTGTCTCTTTAGTGAAAACAAAAGAAATAAGGTCCCCAAGGACATCTTCCTGGGTCTTTACTCGACACAAAAGACCTCATCAGAAATTTAAATACAAATATAATTGTAATTTAAATTTTCTAGGCATTTATTGTCCAGACTGTCAATATGACCTCCACTAAAACTTAACCTCAGCTGATGAACTGAGATCTTTTCAGACCTCTGAGCAGCAGGCATGGTATTTCTTTTATCTAGCTACTAATCAGACCTGCTATTTGTCCAGGTCTTGTTGAGTAAACAAAATTTGTGTGAAGAACTTTTGCCATCTGAGAGAAGCGCTTTATATGTCAGTTACCTTTCACTAGTGACTTAGTTTGTGTGAAGGGACTTTTCTGACTTCTCTGGGCTTTCATCACATCAATGCTGTTTTTTCCTCTTTTATTTAAAGTTTCTGATATCCATATTCTTTTGGTCTCTATCAACAGACATGTGCATGTTTGTACAAAAGATCCCAAGCTGATATTGAATCTCCTCCTAACCAATGCCTTTGTTTTAGATCACCGCCCAGACTCTGAGGCAGCATAATCTGAATAATGTAGTTTTCTTCTTTGGTCCCATCTGCTCCATCTGCAACTGTTTAAATCCGCTTCCAGGTTTCTTTTAAAAGAACATATCCATTGACATAATGTGCAACACCCCTAACAATTCAGGCCTTTTAAAGTCAAGATTTTACCAGGTTGTGTTGATCTCTTCCCAATGCGCTGCTCTGTTTTGGTAACTTTGTAGCTAACACCCTTCTTCCCTCTGCTCTTTAACTGTTTTGTATCTAACTCTATGCTTAAAGATGTGTTGAGTTCTGCCTTGGGTTTCTCTGTCCACACTAGGGACATTGCTGCTAAACAGATGCCTTCTATCAGGGGACAGGGCTTCACAAATACAATTTCTGGACCTGTGTCCCTTTGAGGTAAAGCAGGGATCCTGGTTCCTTGCACCCAGTTGACCTGGTTCAAGTCTCCACTGAGCTAGAAAGTTTGGCCAGAGCACAGAGGTAATTGAAAGGAAAAATGAATAGAAACAGAAAATAAAATTGGAGTATCACAGGCAGAGTGAATAGACAGCAAAAGTAACCTGCACAAGTTTCAGTGTAAAATAAGGAGAATTCTGATTTAAGGGCAAAGGAAAAGTTTAGACCACTTCCAAAGAGAGGTGGAGGTGGATCCCTTTAACGAAGGAGAAGATTTGAGAGAGAGGTGCGGAGGGATAAACGTCTCTTTCTCTCAGTTTGAAATTAGCTGTGACTCTCTCCTGGGTCTCTCTGTGCCTCCAGGCATGTCACAATTTTCTGTTGGTCATTGGTTATTGTTTTATTTCTATGGGTCACTGGTTAGTAGGTTGCCCACATTTTTACGGGCCCTCTAGACATCCTAGCTGAGCAGCCCAGGCCTGCCTCCCACTCCTTGAAGTTCCCTTCTTAGTGTCCCATCTCAAGGAGAATTAGAAGAGGAGAAATCCCAAAAGAAGCACGGACCTTACCCACTACCTCCCTGTCTAGTTTTAAGCTTGTGTGCTCTATCAAGGCCTCAACAAAGAAACCATTGCTGGGGAGAGGATTCATCAATCCTCACACCTCTCCCCACCATCCCTATTTTATTTTTTCCAAAGCTTTCTCATGCCTTTCCCCTGTTCACTTTGTCATTTTATTTTTGTCGTTTATAAACTCTTGCCCTTTTAAAATATTCTTTCACATCATTTTTCTAGTTTGAATTTAGTCACGTGACTCTTTGGCTCTATCAATGACTTAGTAATCTCACTTTGCATTATTGAAATGTACTTTCCAAAGCTATGCTCTCCGTGATATTTTGCGTAACTCATCTCATATTTTCTTTCTTCCTTCACCTTTACTCTTTGGCCACAGACTTTCTTTCTTTTGTCAGCTGAAAAACTGTCTTGAGAACTCCAAATATATATATATATATATATGAAAAAAAAAAACTAGCTGTGTACCCATCTGTTTTTTTTTTCTCCTAATGCCAGGAAACCTCTCTGAAGGCAGGCCTCTGACAGTTTCCCTTTTTCAGGAAGGACTCTAAAAATAATTTCTTTGTTCCTAAAGACCATTCTCATCTGTCCCCCATCAGTCTCACAATTTTAGCCTGTGCCACATCCATAACATTATCTTTTCATAGTCATTCATTTACTAATTCCCTCACTAATATCTCTATCCTAGATATTTATATTTGAAAGACTATGGAGTCGCAGTTCCTCTCAATTATACACAGGAAATTTTTATACCGTAAAAGAAAGCCGTGTTATAAATTGCTAAGGAGACTAAGATACCTGAAAGCCAGGTGGCAAAGCGTGGGATGGGACTGAATGAATGGTATATTCAGGTCTTCCACAGCAGCAAAGAATGAAGAATGTCTGCTTTTTGCCAAAGGAATACCACTGAAAGAGATAAACCTTATTAATATGCTGGTGCTTACGAAGTTCTTTAAATTTCAGATATTTGTTGAATAGATAAATGAAACCTATTATTTTAATTGTCCCATTTAGTCTAAGAGCATAATCAAAGGTAATTTTGTCCTCTGCCTCATCTTGAGACGGCAACAAGCATTTAATTCTAGTACACATTGGTATGTTAGTGGCTTTTCACAGTGGAGTATATAAAATGTTACAGTCAGATATGTGTTTTGACTCTAGGTAAAAGGAGTCAAATGCAACCTAACTCGATTATTAGCATTGTGCTTTAGGTGATTGGATGCCACTTGATCAGAAGAGAGAAATTAAGTTGATTTGACAGCCCTCCAACTTTGCTTTTAATATTATTGATTCATTGAATCCGGGCTCTCTGTGCAAGCCTTGCTCTTGAAAAAGGCAATGACAGGCACATGTATCCTCATCACATTTCATTGTCCGTTTTCCATGTGTAATGACAAATTTCACTACCCTGATCAATTTTGACCCAATTTCCTCTAATAAAATATACCCTAAAGAAGGCTATTAGATTAAAAGCAATTTCTTTTACAAGATGTATTTAAAAGGGAAAATGAACTAGAGGCATTTTGTTTTATAATTTTGGTTTAGATTTTATTTGACTTACACTACCAGAATAATCAGTGAGTAGTGTGAGAGTCTTGGGGAAAAAGGTCATTTTTATGACTAATAAAAAAAGTGATTTAGAGAATTATGTATTTAGAAACTGAAGGGATTTTAGATACTATCAATGTTAGTCACCTCATTTTTCAGAGGAAACTAGGGTCAGGGTTATATGAACCAGAGTATGAAATGCCAGTTTTGGGTGGGGAGCACTCTCTACATATTTTCCTAATTCTACAGGGCATCTGCCCTTTAAAGTTGCACTAGCAAATGAACGTTAGATTATTTTCCAGAGTATATAACCCATGTGTTATACTATTTTACACATTGAAATGAAACTTAAAATGAGCTATTCAGTGTTTACATTTTTTATGTCTTTATCCCTTTCAATTAACAAATTAGAAACATAATTACTTGCCAACATGCAGAGTGAATTGTTTTAGAGGGTTCTTGTTGCGCATGGTCCCAGAAGCCAATTATGTTTGCTGGATGTAGAGATTGTGATGAACTGGACCTAGAAGGATGTATGCAATTAAAATCTTTCTAACCTGTGTATCAAGAGAATTGTTTAAGTATTGAAGAGTTAATACTGGGAAATGAGTTTCATTTAGTGCACATAATTCCCGTGCCATAGAAACACGGGAGGAAATCAACTGAGGGTCATATATAAGGAAAAACACTCAGAGAAGTTATTTATTTTGTTTTGCTGTTTTGTGTGTGTGAGGGAGAGAGGGAGAGAGAGAAAGAGAGAGATGTTTGAATTAAACTAATTTTACAATCCTGAAGTGCAATGCATTGCAACAATAGCTGTTAAATCAAAGTTTTATCAGAAGCACAAACCATGTTTAATAGTAATAATGATAAAACTTCAAATCAGTTAGGAGAAAAAGTCAAGGGAAAGAATAGAGGAAGAAAGAGGAAAAAAATGGGAGAAACATGAAGAAGGAAGTAGGAAAAGGCAGACTCTAAGAAAAGCTCGAGTAGGAAGGTAAGGGGAAAGTTCACAGTCTCGCGTTTGAGTCTTCTAAACTCTTGTCTCAGAGGGTGATGACTATTGAAATGATAGTTGGCTAATTAAATTATTTAGAGCTCTTCCCCTGCTCTTTTACTTTTAAACTCTGGCAAGCCAAAAGGAATTGTAAGGCAGTTGACAGAGCATAAAGAAGTTGAAGTTCATATGAAAATCAAAGGTCAAACCTACTTAGATGTTCTGCTTTCCAAATAATATGTAATAGTTCACTATTGGTGCTTACGTTAAAAATTCTTATATCCAATCAAATTTAGGGAAACAAAACCCAGCAGTTCTTTCTTTGCACAGCAGTGGGGAACTATGAAAAGATCTTGCACTTTGAATATGGACAGAGCAATCTTAATAGTCAACAGAAGAAATTTTGATTGTTCTAGAACCTTTAAAACTTGTGGTCAAAACATGAAAAATTTTAGCACTGCTATCAGGATATTTAAAAAGTAGGAAAAACTAACATTTATTTATTACATTGTAATTTAAAATATTAGAAACAACCAGGCATGGTGGCTCATGCCAGTAATCCTAGCACTCTGGGAGGCCATGGCTGGCCGATTGCCTAAATTCATGGGTTCAAGACCAGACTGTGCAAGAGTGAGACCCCATTTCTAACAATAGCAGGGAGTTGTGGTGGGTGTCTGTAGTCCCAGCTACTTGGGAGGCTGAGGCAAGAGAATTGCTTGAGCCCAAGAATTTGAAGTTGCTGTGAGCTATGACACCATGGCACTTTACTGAGGGCAACAAAGTAAGACTGTCTCAAAAACAAAACAAAACAAAACAAAAACATTAGAAACATTAAAAATCAAAGTGTTTTGATTGTAATAAATCTTATCTAAGAGTAGTTTGAATAGTATCTGCTTTCTTTTCTTCTCATTATGGGTTATGATATGGAATGGGAATCCTTTGTAAATTGTCATATTCTTTTCTAAGTTTGGATCAACTTCCAGTAACTCATTCTTTGTGTTTTTTTTTTTCTTTTTGTTGTTGTTGTTTGTTTGTTTTGAGACAGAATCTTACTTTGTCACCGTTGGTAGAGTGCTGTGGCATCATAGCTCACAGCAAACTCAAACTCTTGTGCTCAAGAGAGCCTCTTGGCTTGGTTTTTCACTTTTAGTAGAGATGCAGTCTTGCTCTTGCTCAGGCTGGTCTTCAAGTCATGAGCTCAAGTGACCCATCAGCCTGGTCCTCCTGAAGTACTAGGATTAAAGGTGTGAGCCACTGCTCGGGGCTATAGTAACTCATTCTTTATGCTTTTAATGTAACACAATATCTGAGAGTTTCAATGTCGTCAAGTTTGATGCAATCACTTCCTCTGGAACATCTCCATCATTTTTGTCACAATTACTCTCTTCATTTATGTCTACAAGTTCATGTTCCCTAACTTCCTCTGGCTGGGTTCCTCTGTGCACCCAGCCAGAGGAAGTTATTTCTTCCTTTATTCTTTTCCTTGACTTTTTTCCCAGGGTGATAGTGTCAACCTTCTCACAGCTATTGCTTCTAAAACTCTGTATTCAATTTCAATTTCACTTATACTATCACAATTTTCATTTCCTTGCTGCACTTTGACTTTTGTTGTCCAAATTCCATTATCAATTATCCATTTTTTACAAAATGGCATGAATGCTTATCATTGGGAGACAAGGAATCAGCACAAATATCCACTGTCGTGTGTGACTTGAATGACGGATGCTCATGACAATAGCACAGAAAACTTTTGAAAGAAGTGGCATGATCGTGCACTGAGCATGATGTATATCTATTATTTTGTAGTGACCTGTGAACTGAGAGGCCAGCAAGAAAGTTTGTACTTTATGAATGCACCTGAAAATTATCATGATAATAGAAATTTAAACTATGCTGTTAAGGGACTGGAGTTATTTTAAATGAACTGTGTGTATTAGTCAGGGTTCTCTAGAGAAATAGAATCAAAAGGATATATATTTACAAAGAGATTTATTACAGGAATTGGCTCATGTAATTATGGAGGCTGAGCAGTCCCATGACCTGCCATCTGCAAGCTGGAAAACCAGGGAAGCCACAGGTGTAACTTAGTCTGAGTCTGGGGGCCTGAGAATCAGGGATGAGGGTGCAGTATGGGGAGCTGTGTCAGTCCCTAACCACATCCAAATGCACAACTAACAGCCAAGAACACCAGTGTTTCCAGTGCTGGAGGACAGGAGAAGGTGGTGTCCCTGCCCAAGGACACCGAGAGAGAATTCATCCTTCTTCTGCCTTTTGGTCCTGTTTGTGCCCTCAACAGATTTGATGATGCCGCTCACACTGATGAGCATAGAACTAAAGAAGGGCCACTCAGACTACTGCTTCAAATCTCAGTCTCTTCAAGAAACAGACGCACTTATAAATAATATTTCACCAGCTAACTTGGTATGCCTTAGGCCATCCAGCTGATACACAAAGTGAGCCATCATGCCATGCTGACTTAAATGTGTACACAGTGGAACTATGCAAAACAAGGCCTGTCGTCCATCGTGCCCTCCCCCCACCATCTATACACACACACACACACACATATACATATACACACACATATGTAGGTTTATGTATATGTGTGTGTATATATATATATATATATGGAATACCACTTAGAAATATGAGATATAGAACACTAGAAAAACTCTTTATCTTTTCATTGCAGAAGACTAAATATAGCTTTTTTATATAACAAATGACTTGAGCTATTATGTGAAGATAGATTAAAGTATTGTAACATTTATCTTTTACTGATGGTATGAATTGAGAAACTGTGTAACAAAGAGTAAATTCGTGGGGCGAATCATTAATGAAAATTATCTATCACTCATAAGTGTATTAACTTGAAAAAAAATTTTTGAAATCGTGTCCATTTTATATTGGAGCTTGGTAAGTCTGTTTATTGGTTAATAGAGGAGTTTCTGATGATCGCCTGTGGTTAAAAGGTGTTCAACTGTAACACATTATTTGACCTCTCCAACCTATTTTTCCCAAGTTTGAATATCAATTACTGAAGAAAAGTTTTCAAATATGTTTTAAGGGATTAAAAAAATACTCTCATTGGGAGAAATACTGTATTAAATTAAAATACTTGAAAATGCTTTTTCTGCTTATCCGCAGATATAGGGGATCTTGTTTTATGACATTGTTAGAAACTCTCAAATAATCAATAACACCTTAATTTTTAAAGTAAAAGTTTTTATAAAAGTGCATTATAATTATATACAGATTTAAAAAAATAGACAGTTTTAAGTAAAGCCTGTTGCAAATCTCCAACTAGGTATTACTAATGTGCTATAGAAATATAATAGAAATTTCGCCTAAAAATTATTTCTTTGGATAACATCAGTAGTTTGATTTATAAGAATGTAAACATTCTATACAGAGTTCCAACATGAATGTGAATATTCTGAACATATTAGGGGGCAGTTACCTTTTTTTCTGATTTCCTTAGATAGAAAGCTGACCATGTGAGCATCTGCTGGTTCTTTCGTTTCTTTTTCTCAGTCCAATCTCATTTAGGCAAGTATTGTTTGGTCATAAAGAAAACAAAGCAAAGTAGGCTAGCCTAAATAAATGCTGAGTAGAAGTATTAATTATTGTTAAGAGAATGAAAATTTGATAGAATCCAAGAAATCATATGCAACTAAGCTTGTAGGAACTTCAACTTAGCCAAGATGTCTGGCAACCTTCAAGTAGCTCAATTTAAAAACTCTTAACATACAGGCTAGAAAACATAGACCAGTTTATTTGGATGCAATCATTACCAACGAAATGCCACATATTGTTGTATCTTCCTTTTCTTTGTCTCCATATGTAGGTCTTGGGAATAAAGATTGTTTATTCCACCACTGATTGTTGGAATCTTCACTGTGGAGGAGACAAAGTGAGGTCTTCTGGAATCTTTTTACTTGATCAGTTATGCTGAAGCTACACAAATATTCTTGATGGAAAGTGCCAAAATTAAGATCATTATCTGAACAGTCACCTCCAGAAGAGACTCTTATGAACACAAGTAGTTTAGCACCGTCCTCCTCTCTTGGCATTAAGCCTTTCAATGGGGATGCCTTTTCTTGGCATCCAAGAGAACATATGATCTGCTTTTCAAGTCAGTTAATTAATCCCCCTACAACAGACCCTGTGAACTTTTTTCCTGTATCAAAAGTGGATGGTGAATATTTGGGGCTTTGTGAAATGTACGATCTCTCTGGCACCTGGTCACTCTGCCCTTACAGTGCAGAAGTGGCCACTGACAATACGTACTGGAATACAATTTCAGTTATAAAAATAGAGACTAGACGAGATTTAACCTGTAGGTGTAGTTGGCTAAGCCATGAGCTGACTAATTACTTACATGCATTCCACTTGTCTATGATAAATTTCCTGTAATTCTTCATAGAGAAGAGAAAATATTCCAATCACCCAAGTAATATAATAACCAACTTTTTGTGATTTCTAATAGTTTATGTTTACATATATTGCTTAAAATATTTCCAAAGGGCAAAAGTTATACACACAGTGGAATATAGGTAGAGGGGTACACGCCTGAAAGTCACTTTACCCTGTGACAGAATATAAATTCAAAAATAAGGGGTTATAAGTAGTATCAATCGGTGCAGCAGTGGCCAGGAAGATGACAAATACAATAGGCCATTGAATTTGGCAATGAAGGCGTTATTGGTGACCTTTAAGAAAATGCTTTCAATGGAATCATTGGTGCAGAAACTAAAATGCAAAATATTTAGTTCTGATAATAATGAGCTATCTGAGCTCCTCTCATATGAAACACTGGTTAATTTAAAATGCACTCAACTCAAATATCATCTTTACTTAAACCCACTTATAGAATAATTCTAAGCTGATTTAAATAAATGTACCTCTAAAATAACTTTGCTTACAGTGTATTTTTTCCTATGTGCATAAAGTTATAGATTAAATTTCCTACCCCACACTAGAATTTAAAGCTGTGATCTGTGATCTCAAATTGATTTCCTGACAATAATGATTAGAATGGTGGGTGAACAGAACCAATTTACTGAAATCTTTCTGTTGTAAAGTCAATGATGCTTTTTCCCAAAGAGAGAATCCAGTTATATAAAACAAAAACAAAAAGGACCGTCCCTGAAACGCTTCCTGAATCTATTTCATTTTCTACTCATAGATGTAAACACATGGTAAATGTTTATAGTCATCCATAAACGAAGTCATAATATTCATATTTAATTATTTTGTGATAAGAGTTGTGATTTCATTGGAATATTACAAAAAACACCCCAAGATGGACAATAGAAAATGGTTACAAAAGTTCATTTCTGCTCTGCACAAAAGCAACGTGAACTTTTTAACCTGAATATAGGAATAGAAACAATTACAAAAAAAAAAAAAAAAAAGATACGAAACATACTTTATGTTTTTATTTTATTAAAGTTCTTTTCATACCAGTAATTATTTTTATTTAACAAGTATTTGGTATGATTTGAGTCAATTTTATTACTTCATCTGGAAGGTGCAGCCTTCCTATTTCTGCCACTTCAAATTCAAATGTGACAATGTTCCTATTTTGACTGTCGAAGTGGGACAGGAATGATTGTTCCTCCGTCTCTTTCTGCTCATTCTGAGATGTTGTCTGGCTTCCTAAACCTCCCCCGTAGCTCAAGACAAGATACTATCACATGGTTGATGGATTCTTGTTTTCTGAGTTTTATAAAAAAAATTTAATAAAAATTCAACATAAATTTCAGTTAGAAACAAATTTAATCTAAATTTAATATAAACTTTACCTTTCTATGGGAAAAGAATGATAGGCTATAAAAATATATGGCAGCAATTTTATTCTTATTTGGAAATATTGTAGAATATTTTCAAGGAATTACATTACACCTGCATATCTGTTCTTGGTGTCCTTTTGTTTTTCAATGATTTATTATTTCAAACATATGGGAAATGTGCAAGTGAACTTGAGACTCAAAAAACAAAAGATGACAGTTTTTATTATGTCTTAATTCATATTTAAAAGGTGACAAATATTTTTAAAAGATAAACCAGTGTGGTGAGTTCCTGGGCAGAAGCATGAACAGGCCCCCATGGGAGAAGAGATGATGAGATCTTACTTTGTTCAGATGATCTGATAAATTTCTACTGTCTATAAATATATTTATTTATATTATCCTAAAGGAAATCTAATGTTTATGGATTAAGACAGACTGTTCTTCCAGATCCCATTTCTTCAGCTGAGGCAAAATGACAAAAGCCAATGTTATGCCTCTGTGTACATGTAGTTTTATGACACAAGAGAAGAACTCTAAAAATAGGAATCTTGAAGTTTATATTATGGATGGAAAGCCTTATACAGCTGCCATCTTCCCCTCTTGACAGAGGGAGAGAAAAGTTGCTTTTCATTTGTATTCCAATTTGGAAATATAATATAGATTGGGATTTGGAAGGTAAATGGATGTCGCTTGGGTCTCAAATCCCCTGAAGCACAGGTACACAACTCTGGCGAGATGTCTCTTAATTGTTATCTATCTACTCACCCTTAACTTTTAAGGGATATCTTTTATCGTAGTTTTAATTTTCCTGGACTAGAATAACATAAGCATATAGAAACAAAAACATATTTTCTTTCTGTTATCACACCATTGACAAATTTTTTTTTTATGTAGAAATGATATTTGAGCCTAGACTGTTGGATATGTATGAATTTACCACACAAAAGAGAAGCGCCATTCCAATCAGAGAGCAAAAACATAATGATTCGGTTGTAAGAAAGACCATGTTAGAACTCACAGCAAGTGGTTAATAGTTATTATTTCTGGGAAATGGAATGTGTAAAAGAAGGGAACGTTTAAAGATATCTCTCAATTTTGTTCTAATTGAATTTTCTGAATTACTTGCAGAATAAACTTTGAAAGAAAAAGGACTACACATTGTCATTCAGGAAACGTTACCTCATCTGATCAAGTGTTTAGATGTAGCAGAACAAAAAGCTGGTCACAGACCATGAGAATTTATTTGCCATGCCTAGCAGCGTGGACTGCAATCTATGGGTAGAGAGATCTGAAAATTTTAAGGAAAGGAATGATGGATTGTAGCTAAGTTTTAGAACTATTACTCTGACAGAGCTGAGTTTCAGTAACAGAGCTGAGATTCAAAGCAGCAGTAGGAGCAGAGACACCCAAGAGACAGGAGGTAAATTAGATCAGCAGACATTAGTGAGTGACGGGAATGTGTGAATTACAGGGATACAGTGTTAGGACGGCCCTTGGTTTCTCCTGGGCATTTTGACAGATGATGAAATGATGGTACTACTACCTCAAAAGGAGAGTATAGACATTCAGTTTTTGTTCTTGAGGTGGACAAGATAATGGATTTATTCTTTTAAATTCTAAATTTGAACTTTCTATGAGATATCTTAAGATATCTGATAGTACCCAAAAAGATGGTCATAAAAAAACTTTGAAAATTAGATACGTATATAAGAGCAAATTATGCATAACACAAAATTTAAGATCTGGATTTTTGTTGCTATGGACATAGGTTAATCAGCTGCACAGTGTCAAGTTCAAGTCTGTGATTTTCTAGACTAGTCTTTCATATGTGCCACCTCATATGTATACAAGGGCTATTGAAGTTCATTGCCACTTTCACAGCAGAAAGAAAGGGTAGTAATTTCCATCGGTCTTGTCTGTCCTCTTTCATTAGGAAAGCAAAACCTTTTCAAAATCCCCTGGTTTTTCACTCATCTCATTGGCCACCTGTATCACAGACCAACACCTACTCATAAATGGGAATGGATCTAGGAAAACAAATATTTAGCTGGGTGGATTACTGCCTCAACATAATTAGATTATGGCCATATGAAAAGGGGTGAGTGGATGTCTAGTAGCTATTTCAGTGGCTTTGACAGGAGATTTTAGGAAGGAATATGAGTTCAGCAATATTAAATGAGGTGGTGTTCATTACAAAAACTCTAGATTTCCTAGAAAAAGAGTAATTAGTTTTCAGATAAAGTAATAAGGTATATTTGTGAAAGTGAATTCATTATTAATTAGTAAAAACATCTCTATACAGAAAGAGACCTACTCTTTGGACTGACAAAGTAATAAGCAAAGGCCACACTGTCGACCTCAATATTCGATGTCCTCTTGTTCAATAAATGAGATGGACAACCGGACAGGAGCATCACTTTTTCTGACAACAGCTCTTCAGAGGACTCGGTATAGCAAAGCCAAAACATGGGACTTTGGCTGTGGATTTCAACATAATTTTAGAGGCAGAGTTAAATAAAGGAGAGGGAGAGAGAAAGAGAAATGACTGACAAAAATGGGTTTGCCTCTCTTCCCAACCCTTGTCCTCATCTTATATTCAGTATTCAGAAAAGTGTTGGACTCAGCTAAGAAAGAACAAAAAAATATTAATTTATACTTGTTGCGTGAAGTTCCGGACAAGTGACCGACCTAAGATCATGGGAGTTTTAATTCTAACATTCTCTGGTCATTTTGGTCTTTTTGGATTTCTGCCCCAGTCTCTCCTAAATAGTATTAGTTAAGATTTTTCACTAGCTCACTCTCAGCCTGACATAATTCTCTAGTTTTTCACTCGTCTCATTGGCCACCTGTGTCACAGACCAATACCTACACACAAATGGGAATGGATCTGGGAAAACAAATATTTAGCTGGGTGGATTACTGCCTCAACGTAAGTAGATTATGGCCATATGAAAACACAGGCTTATAGGCTTTCGCCTATATAAACTGGTAGTAATTTAGGGGCCAATTTCCAAGTTAATAAATACTTGATCTTACTGAAAACTCTTTCGAATTTGGTTAGGAGAATGCCTTGGATGATAATAAGCAAGAATTATGGAGACACATTACAGCAAGTTTGAAGTAACTTTCAAGGGAGGGGGTTGATACTACTTTTTATGATCTTAGCTTTGCAAAAAAGGAAACTAGTAGCGAATGATGAAATGTAAAAAGATGCCTCTTTTTTTTAAAGATAGACTTAGTTGAGCTTAGAGAAATAGGCTAAAGGTCTGGCAGAGAATGTGCAATTACAAGTGATGAGAATGAGTCAATCTTCGAACAGGATGATTTGATAGAAAATGAAAAAAAACAGACAAAATAAGGTACTTCATTAGATATTAGTACTTTTAGCTCATTTAGCTGTCATTTGTTAATAATCTTTTACTATTTGGTTTCTGATATTGGGCTTTAAAAATTATAAAGTTTACAAAGGTATTGAAACTTTTATTTATTTATTAAAATAATAAATAAACACAGCAACCTCCAACTCCTGGGCTTAGGCGATTCTCTTGCCTCAGCCTCCAGAGTAGCTGGGACTGACTACAGGCGCCCACCACAACGCCCAGCTATCTTTTTTGTTGCAGTCTGGGTGGGGCCAGGTTCAAAGCCGCCACCCTCAGAATATGGGGCCAGCGCCCTGCCCACTGAGCCACAGGCACCACCCCGGTATTGAAACTTTTAATATTCACATGGTTAAGTGGTACACAGAAAATTTAAGATTTATATACTACTATCATTGCTTTTCCAAGTTTGACTATGCTCATTGTATTTAACAATTATCTGTAACTTAAAATACTTGTCTTTAGTCAGATAAACATACGAAAATGTAATCTAGCTTACTGGCTGGAAATACAGATTAAAAAACAATTACATATATCAGTCTTGAGCACCTATTGCATGTTAGGCTCTATGCAAGAATGTCATACGTACACAGCAGGGAGCCTGGCAAGTCAGCGTGCAGGGCGCTACCTGCCTGGGGCCACAAGGTGCTAGGTAGGAGTTGGTTTTCATGAGGCACGGGGCTTTTCCTCACTTGCCTGAACTGAAACCACTCTTTCTGGAATGTTTTTCTGTCTCATGCTTCAACACCTTGTAAATTCCTACTGATTATTAATAGATTCCGCTTAGCGCCACTTCTTCCAGGGAACTTAGTTTCATTTTTCCAGGTCATGCTAAGGGCTTCTTTGTTTTTCTAGCCTTAGTAGTTTGTATATACTTCCATCACCTGATTATTTTTAATTATATTGTCCTGGTTATGTGTTAATCTCTGTTAACTCTAAGCAATGAACGTTTTTAAGAGAATGAGAATGTTGCTCGGTTTACTTTTCATTTACAGGGCTTGCCACGCTTCTTGGAATAAATAAGTTCCCATTAATATTTCTTGATTAGCTACATGAATTAGCAAGAAAAACTTCTGCATTTGACTCTCATATCCTTACAATTCTGTACCCTTAAAAAAATCAAGTCAACTGACAGGAGCCTTATTTAAGTTAGATAGAAGGGGCACTGTCACACCTTGGAGCTTTTCTTTTATTTTAGTAAAAGAAATCAATTTTGTCTTTATCTTCTAAACTGTTATGAGAGGAAAAAAATTATGTTTAGAAATTGAGTAGCCTGCTTATAACAATGAAGATTTTGGTACTTAGGGTTTATTCTTTTTTTGTTTTATAATGAGGAAAAATGATCTTAAGGAGAAATCAGCAATATACTTCAAGATTAAGAGGGAAATTTTCCCTATGAGTTGTTTATACTTTTTTTCTTTTTAGCAAGTAACTAGATTAAGTCATAAATATAATATGATCTTTCTATGAGTGATGATTCTGATGTTCAGTGCTTAGGTAATAAGATGAGATCTTTGCTTGGAGAGGTAAATTTTATGCTTTTTTCTTTTTAGCAACTAACTAGATACAGCCATAAATATAACATGCTCTTTCTATGAGTGATGACTCTGATGTTCATTGCTAGGTAATGAGATGGGATCTTTGCTTGGAGAGGTAACTTTGTATATGATATGCAGAAGTAGACTTAATCACAGCTCAGACGTGGAATGATGTGTTCCAGGTTTAAAGTGGCATTTAAGACAGGACACATTAAACAACAAGCAAGCTTTTGATATTAGCTAGAACTGAAGAGGAAAGTTAATCAAATGGTAGTTGGACAAAGAACTTCTGAGATCAACACAAAGGGAAGGCAGTCAGCCAGAAGATACAATTGGGGAATGCCATGTATTCAGCTAAAGGTCTCTTTCACAAGGCGGAAACCTTACCAGACCCTAACAGAACAGTCCTGCGTAGCAACTGAGAGAAACCTGCAACTCGGTGTGGGAGAGTCATCTCCATTAGACACATCATATTGCAGATGTATAAATCTTGGAACTAGACATGAATATAAGATAAATATACATTAAAATAGCGCCCAATTCTATTGCTAATGCCACTGATTCTGGGAGCTTTTTAATTTTTAGGTTTTTATTGCAAAAACTCAGTCTGATATGAAATATAGAGATTTCTGGCTCTACCAGAGACTGTTTTAGCTCTTTGAGACTCCAATCTATTTTCCTTTTTAATGCTCAAGTCAATGTGGAACAGAAAGAGACAGAGAGAGAGGAGTAACTCCTCATCCCGTAAACCTTAATTTGCAACAGGTGACTGCAAGCTCATAAATACTATTTCTTTCATTCTGTTACCAGACTGGAAACATTTTAAGCTTTTGATCCATTCATTTTAAATGATGGGATGCAATGTCACTTTGTATTTGCACAATGATTAGGGATAAAATGGGTTTTCCAATGTATAATTAGACACAGAGAAAGACAAGATCTTTTCCTTTTCCATCCAATAAACAACATCAGAACCAGACCCAGTTTAATATCTTCCCACAGGGTCTTATTGGAATCTCTGTTAAACAACTTGCTGAAATTCTAAGAAGAAAGTTGCTAATCTGCTAGGAAGCTTGTGCTGTGCTTTGCTAAAAACACCACTTCAACCACCACCAGTGAAACAACACGAAAACTATTGTATGCCTATCATTAAAATACACATGCAGTAAAGATTATCTCGGTGGTCTAACTTCAGAATCATTGGAAATGGAAAAACAAAAATCTTAAAGACTGGCATTTTTTTCTGGTACAGTCTTACTCGGTAGCGCAGATAGCGTAGCACTTTACAGCTCTCACGTTTCCTTTGGTTCCTATTGCATCCCTTAAGCCTAATTACATTTAAACCAAAATCTTGGCTCACGATCTGTAACATGAGGATGCTGAATATGTGTCATGTGGAAAGTATCTGATGGTGTGTTGTGCATTGTAATAAACTCCTAAAGATTAGAGCTATGAGAACCAAAGAAACCAAAATCTATAATTATTGGCATTTGTGGGAATTGTTCTGAGAACATTCAGACATTTTAATCCAATTTTCTTTCTTTATGGTCCTTAACGAAATGGGGAATGAATATACACAGAGGGTTTCAATCCACAGCCACTCTTTTCTTCTTTCTTAGTGGAGGATATAAACCAGATCTAGGGCTTACCTCAAATATAAATCGTATTCAACATGCAGCGAAGAAGACAGAGATGCCCATGGTGAATTTTTTTCAAGCTGTATCTGTAAAAGATGTTTATGATTGGCTTTGGTTGCAAAACACTCTTATGTTGACTTTTGGTTAAAAGCTTTGATTTTAAAAATTTTTTTATCAGAATTATATTCTTACAAGGGCTAGAAGATATTGTTAACAAGTGGTTTGTTAACAATATTTTAATGACAGAATTTCCTAGGCTTGAATGATGTATTTTTTGCTATTACTTTATTCAGGTTTTATCACAGCTTTATGTATAAAATATGAGCAAAAATAAATCCTGTTCATTTATTCTATTGACTTCTGTGTATTGTCAAAGCACATGCATTGATGGTACATTTATTTAGGCAATTTTACATTAGATACTGTTTTGAAGTCTCTTTCTTTGAAATTGTCATTAAAGCTACTTAGCTATTAGAAAACGGGCATTGTTGCTTGAGTAAAACACTTGAGCTTTACCTCCCCCCACTTACAAAAAAGAAGAAGAAAATATATAGCTCAGTTTACTCACGTATCTTTTCTTTTTATGTTTTATCTTTTTATCCATTAGTTAATAAATGTGATTTCAAACACAATTTGACAATTAAAAAATACCTCTGCTCCTTAGAAATTGGACATATTCCACACTGAGATTATTCAGAAGAATACACTGAAGATTCTGAAGAAAATTGCACTTTAGATGAGTCTGGATTAGGTATATGTCAAAGAGCAAATACTACCTATGTGCTAGAGAAAGAAAAAAATAACAAATGGATAAATTATCCCTTGTGTACATCTCAAACAACAAGCAAATTGCTGTTTACCTAGCAGCTTGAGCCTTGTCTACAGACTACTAATGACCATTAAAATGAGACAGTTGAGCCATCGTGTGGAATCTGTTTTCATTTCTGACTTCCATGACTGAGCTCAGATGTTGTGTGTGCTTAAATCTGTCTGTAGGGCATCTTTGAATTGCTTAATGGGTTAGCCAATGGCAAGCTCTGCCCCACATTAACTGACCATAGCAAATACCCTCCAGTTGTAAGTCATATCTACTCATATGAAAATGTACCAACATCACTTTGTAGCTAATGTCAAGGATGTTATACATTAAATCAACTGCCACAGTTCGGCTAGTATCCACTCATTTTCTGTATGCATTTTTACTTAGAAGATAGGTTTGAAGCCATTAAAATTGCTGATAACGTCTAACATAAGTTTTATAGCCATAGGAAAGCTGGTCAGCCTAATAATGCTGTACAATTATTTTGTTTCCATTCCTAAATCCATATGTCTTTCACAAAGACTGTCCTTCATTTCTTCATGAAATGTAGGTTGAATCTAACCTCCACAAGCAGGGTTACAAAAGTTGTGGATAGTGTAAGCATGAGGATTATATATTTGCATCATGGAGCATCAGCTGAAGTTGGTGCTTTATGTAGATGATTAAACTAAACACAGCACTTTTATTTCTACAAAGAAGTATGATCAAAAAGTAAAAGCTTTGATATTTTCTAAAACCCATGAACCCACTCTAAAGCCCCTTTTAAGAAAGAACCTCTACAATTTGCAATCAGAGAAATCAAAAGCACAACCTTCTGATGTAAAAGCTTTACTGCCTGTGTCAGATTTACTTGGCCACAATTAAATTTTTGAAGGTAACACAGAGGTAATTACAAAATCATTTTAATCCCCTCCAGATTATTCTAAAATGGAAACTTCTTAGATACTAACTAATGATAAAAATATTTGGTGGCTCCTATACATATTTACTTCTGGCCACCATGACTTAAAATTTCAACTGATGAAAGCATAAAAATCATCAGATAGGATGCTTATAATCCTGGCCTATCGGTTTCACCAAAATAATATAACTTGCCCAAGTGGATAGTAGTTCATCATTCCCTAAAAAGTGAGCTAAAGAATGATGTTAATAAATATCTACAATAGATAGGATTGCCTCTGTATCAACAATATATGGAAACATTAATTGACAATGGATCTCTGCCAAAGGATCTTTGTGACATCGCTTTAATTGCCACAGAAGAACAGATGCAAACTTAAGTCTTCTGTGAGAGTAGTTAGTGGCAACATCAGAAAATATTAGAAACTATATATTCTATCATCCAGTGCTAATTCAACGAATAGACCAGAATTATTACCATTCTATCACATGAATTTAATGCTTACATCTGCTTAACCTAAACTTGACCCATAGTTACATCAAACTCTGTTTCCTTTGCCGTTGTTATTTTAGTACATGCTCAAAATAACTATCACTATACCTGGTAAGTTGAAAGAGTGTTTTTATGAATTGTCACCTTGGTTCAAATTATTAAGGGAAAACTTGTGATGAATAGAGTTAAAAATCTTAGCAATTGTAGCCTAAATGCCATTAAATTAAGAAATTCTTTCTGTGATTACCTGTGTGAATAGCCATAAACCATTGCAGATGTTAGGTCTGAAGAGCTCTACTCATTTAAGGAAAAATTACAAAGAGGTTCTTTTTGAGGCTTTGATTTGTGAGCAATGCTATTTTATGGAGAGAGGTATTGAGTTTTTACATTTGCTGTTAGAGAAATGTGGGTTCAAATAATATACCTGCAGGTCAAAGGTCACTATTAAGGACTTTATTCACTTAGAAACTGAAAAGCACTGCCTAGGACATTTTAGTTACTTGTATTAAAAATATTTTATTGGCTGTTTCCATGGACACATATTATTTCAAATGACACAAAAATACAATACTTCATTCAATACAGATACATTTAACAAAGTACGAACAAATTTTCCAGGCTTTGGTTCTTTTGGTTTTATTATATCACCCATCATTCCTTCATCATTTTTAGTTTTGATCATTTATGCATTCCCCCATTTAGTATGTAAGAAATTTGACTGTGGTCCTATTATTTTGTTAATTTAAAAATTACAAATTTGAAGTAGATATATTTTCTACAGGTTGTTAAGATTTTGCTTAGCTTATATGTACATACAACAGAAACTGTATTTTAAAGTTTAATGAAAAATACTAATTCATTACTAACATAGGTAATCTGACATAGAAAAAAAGTTTACTTGAATGTATAACTTCGCTATTTTTAAAAGTCTTGACATCAAAATGATATTTATATTGCCCCAGAGGGGAATTTTAAAAATGTTTGTTTTGTGTTTAATCATATCTATTTTAGTATTAACTCATTTATGTTACTCAAATTTTAACTGAGTTCTCCCTTTCTAAACATTATGTTTTATTTCTATATATTAATACCGATATGTTTTAAAACTTAAAATCCACATGAAATATTTTCTATAATTTTATTCTGAATTTTAACATAATTTCTATAAAATTCCTCCAATAAAATATAAAAGTTTCTCTGGAAAAAATGCTGTGCAAGAAACAATTAACTTCACTTAATTGAGAGTTTATCAAATAGGCAGCTACATCAGAAAGTGGGATTTGTTATGGACTGAAAGTTTGGGTCTCTCCATCCAAATATGCATGTTGAAATTTTAGCTTCCAACATGATGGGATCTAAAGATGGGAACTTTAATAGATTAACTTGTAAAGGCAGAGATTCATGAATCCGATTAGTCCCTTTTGAAGGCTTCAAAGAGCTCCTGGAGTCATGAGAGGACATAGTAAGAACAGAGTTGTCCGTGAACCAGGAACCAAGTCCTCCCCAGACTACAAACGTGTTAGCATCTCCATCTTGAATTTCCTGGCCTCGGGAACTGTGAAAAAAATTTCTGTCTCCACAAGCTGCCCAGCCAGTCTATGGTCTTGTGTGATAACAACCTGAATAGACGAAGAAAGGCACTCAACAGATAATTTGGTGTGGTAATGTTAATAGAGAGAGAGAATCCTTGCCATTTGGGGATATCCATGTAGAAAAAGTCTGGAGTTCCTCTGCCTCAGGAATGTGAACAACCTGGACATTCACAGGCATTTGTTCTCCAAAAAGAAAGAAAAAACAGAAAGAAGAGATGAAGGAAATCTTACTTGGTATAGATTTTACTTATTTCACAAGTTTGCTGTGGGCAGAAACGAAGCAAAGCAATATACTTATTTTTAATTTCTATTGTTGT
The DNA here is from genome assembly GCA_963573935.1 of Arctocebus calabarensis. Taxonomy (NCBI): domain Eukaryota; kingdom Metazoa; phylum Chordata; class Mammalia; order Primates; family Lorisidae; genus Arctocebus; species Arctocebus calabarensis. The sequence continues at coordinate 27,797 of CAUYON010019208.1, read as the reverse complement.
GTTTGAGGAGACCATAGCCTTGAGTAATATAAGATTAAAATTTAGATTTGAAACTTTTCATGTCGGTGAAAGCATGTGTTAATAATAATTTAGCTTCCTAATTAAAACCCACATTTAGGAGACTAGTTATTTGCTGCTCTCTCATACAAAGCCTGCCACTGAAATGAGGTAATGTTAAAAGTATTGGAATTTATGATTCTGGTCCTTGAGGGCGTCTGTTTATTAAGTAAATTTCTCATGCAATGGTAAAATTCCTAAAATACAGTCGTTGATTACTAATTTCTTTTTTGTCAAATATGTCACAAAAATATTCTAAGTAGTGTATCAAAAAGCTCTTTTAAAACATTTGTGATTTGACAAACCCCTAGAAGTTTCAAAACTCTAGCATAAATCAGAAGAGTTTGAGTCCTTCCAGGTGAGCCCACATTCATATTTAAAATTAACCACGAGGGCTTACAGCTGCTATTCACCTAGAGCACAAACTTATCACCTTTAATAAGAAATCAAACTGGACATTCACGTTTACTTGATTAATCTAGAAAATAAAAAATAACAAAGCCTCTAATATCTCTATATTAAACCTGAAAATATAAAAGTTTTTCAACTTCTAACTTCTATAGATAATATTTTCTTAACTTCTGAGGAACTCCTCTTTTATTTATCACCTGGGCTTCTGTGATAAGAGACATGAACCCATTTTAATTTGCCTTTCATCTGTGCTTCCTAATTAATTATAAAGTAGCTTATTTCTGATGAATCTTTTGACTCTTCACTTTTATACCTTCATAACATTATGCAAGGATCTGTCATTATGATATATTTCTAGTCTGCAATGGTTTTCCATTTATTAAGTTCTTTACCTACATCACAATTCTCGGAATCTGATTACTCCATACATTATTTACTCATTTATTCCGTCTTCTTTGGACCAACCTGATTCTGTTGTGTTGCTTTTCATCTTGTATCTTCAAAGCACCATTTCTGGATCATATGTGACTGTCTGAAGTTAGTTGCTGGTATAAACTTCAAATGCAAAACTTGGGTTTAAAAAATCCCAGCTGAAGTTTATCATTTCTCAAAACGTACAGCTGTTTTTTACTACACTATTCTTTTTATTGTCAGGATCATAAGGCTGAAGGCTAGAAGCAGGCTGTTTTCATTTCAATCATACTAACAATCCAGGAAAATCGGGCTTTGATCTTCGGGAAGAAGATTTGGGACACCCTGTGTGTCAATAAAATTGGCTTTGGAGGCTTATTTTACGAGAAACTTGCAGTTGTGTTTCAGAATGTGTTTTGTATTCATTGCTAAGGGATTTGTTGAGAAGAAGTCATTCTGCTGTTAGCTGTGAAGAAACAGCAGGTTGAACTATTTGAAAAGTAAAGACGTAGGTATGACTTGTGTGATTTTGAATGAAATAGATACCTGGGTTGTGAATAATGCCTCTGGAAAGGTTTCCTAAAAATTGAAGTCAGGAAAGAATGAACCAACTTTTGTAGGAAACTAAGGGCTATGGCAGGAGTAGTTGACCACAGATTATCCCAGGGAGATCTTAGAACATTATATATCAACCAGTTTTGCTGAGACTCATCTCAACTCATCTCAACTTTCTTTCTCATGCAAAATCCTTGTCTCCTTTTTAGTTCAATTATCCAATATTTTACATAAAATCCACTAGTTTAAGTATACCATTCAGCAATTTTAGCACATTTAAAGAATTGCATAACCATGTTCATAATGTTAATTGTAGAATATAACTCCTAAATGAAATCTAGTATCTTTTTTTCCATTCACTTCCTGTTCCTTTTGCTAGGTTGCCCCTTGGCAACCACCAATCTATATATTTTCATAAATTTGTCCATTTCAGAGATTTCATGTAAATGGAGGTATACCATATTTTTTATCTTTTATGAATAGTTCTTTCACTAAGAATAATATTTTTGAGATTTATTCATATTTTAGCATATATTAGTCCTTCATTTTTATTACTTAATAGTGTTTCATTGAATAAATATGGAACATTTTGGTTATCCACTCATCAGTTAATGGGCATTTGGATTGCCTTCACCTTTTGTCTGTTATTAATAATGCTTCTATGCACATTGGACAAAATAATTTTGGGGCTATGTATATTATTATTTTCTTATGATTGAAATATGGAAAATAGTATAGACATATTAGACATATTTTATCACAAATGAATACCACTTCTCATTCCACAAACTAAAATTAGAATGTTATTACTTTAAAGGGTGAAATATATAAATGTGTGTCTCAATGTATTATTTCTTCTGTTATACAAGTTTGCTATTTGAATGGAAGAAATAATGTGCTAGTTATCAGAATTATTCCTTTAAAAATATGTATTATAATCATGTACATTCATACACTGTATCAGTTTTTGAAATAAAATATCCTATTTAGATGTGTTTAAGTCAGCTGATTGAATGCCAAGCTTGTATGTAAGCAAGAAATAAATACTATTTTTTAAAATGTATTGAGTTTCTTTTACATGCAAAGGACATATGAGAGATAAAATGTCCATAATGCATTTATTTGGAGGGAGAAACCTATATATTTAAGTGACAAAATTATTCTTTTATTTTTTTAAACTTTGACTCTTCCTTGAAGACATCGATTCCTTTGAAAAGCCATTGTGGGGAGGAAATTATTTTCTTTTTACTGTCTTCCCATCCAGGGATGGAGCTGGCATTCTCCTTGTCCTCATTGAAAGTCACAACTCATCTCAAATTTCATTCTCATGCAAAATCCTTGTCTCCTTTTTAGTTCATTTATCCAATACTGTCAAGCCCTCAAGCTATTTACTGTATTGTTCATTGACTTATTTGTTAAGTCATCTGGATTCATTAAAAACTTTGATGAATGGGTGGCACCTGTGGCTCAGTGAGTAGGGCACTGGTTGCATATACCAGAGGTGGCAGGTTCAAACTTGGCCCTGGCCAAAAAAAAGAAAAAAAAAAACAAAACTTTAATGAATGTTTGACACACTTTTTTCTCTCATGGAAATTCTTGCTTCCGTACTGCTATCAACAATATTAATATAGACTATAATTATAATGTTGTATTAAAGTTTCCCATTGTATGATTCATCTGCCACCCGCATCCCTCCCCTATACTATTCAGCAGTAACATTTAACACCCACTCTACCCGTAGCTACTCCTCTGTAGACATTGCTGTGGATTATTGTACCTCTGAAGTAGGAAATCCTACTCTAAATTGATCTGTTGGAGGAGAGTAGAATAATGGTCACCAGAGGCTGGGAAGGTTAGAGGAAACTTGGGGATAAAGTGGGGATGGTAAATGGGTACAAAATAAAGTTAGGCAGTTTGATAGAATAATATTTGACAGCACAACAATGACTATAATCAACAATAAGTTAAGGAATACCTTAAAATGAAAATGAACTTCTACCTTTAATTATTTCTAGCTTTTGTCCTCAATTGTTTTACCAGTCTCCTATTGTCACTTGCTTCTCCATCCAGCCCAGATCTTATATTCTGACCCTTTAATAGTTCTAGTACTCTGAGACCCTATCCTCTTTTCAACCAAATAAGCTCAGCAAACCTCAACCTTAATCCAACTACCATATGGATCCTTATATCCAGCTATCTGAGGATTGCTGGTAAATATTTCCACAACTTTTGATATTATTAACAGTAGCATGTCTGTTACTCCCCTTCTCTACCACTCAAGATGCTATTTAACAGCTAGCTCTCGGTTCTGTTCTCCCCAGCAGCTGCTTTAGAAATTCATGACATTAAGAATCCCATTTCACCTGCATTATCTTCTTTCAGTAGACGATCCTGCCTATTTATCATCTCCAAACTCCAGTATCCAACTGTTCACCACATATATGCTCTAGAAGTTTTAGTGGCTGTATAAAATTAGACATATCTATAACAGGCTGAATAATGGCCCCAAAGATATCAGAACTTGATCTCTGGAGCCTGTAAACATTACTTGGTAGGGAAAAATGGTCTTTGCATATGTTATTACATTAAGGATTTTGAGCTGGGGCAGTTATCCTCCAGGTAGCCCTAATGCAATCTAAGATTCAATAGACACAGAAGAGAAGGCTTGTGACGATTCAGGCATAGATTGGAGTGATTTGGCTGCATATCAAGAAATGTCGGCAGCCACCATAAGCAGGAAGCAGCAAAAAATGGATCGACTACTTCCTGGAGCCTCTGGATGGAGCAAATTTCTGCCTACAACTTACTGTCAGCCCAGTAATTCTTATTTTGAGACTTCTGCCCTGCAGAATTGAGAGAGAATACATTTCTGCTGTTTTGACCCACCGAGTTTCTGGTGAATGAATACATCTTAAAATTATTCTTCATTCTACAGACCCATTGCTATTGTCTTTGCTGGTGTCATAGAATAGCTTCTATTGTAAACTTACCTAAGTTCTTGCTACTTCAAGAATTAACAAGTATTTTGGGAAAAATTTGTAGCTTCTGGTAACGACTAGACGAATGTTGTTCTAGATATTATGTCTGGTCACTTTCTCTGGTAGGACATCATTTATTAGAACAAAATCTGCTGTGCACAGAGATACTTCTTAGTCAGCAAAACAAAATTTCATTTCATATACAATATATTCCTGAAAACTCACTCTTATGAGAACTATACCCTGAGTAAGTGTAGTGTTATTTTGGCCTCAGGAGCAGCCTCTTTGGCTGTTCTATTTGGATCAAGAAATAAAATTATTTCCTAAGTGGGAGAATGCAAGTTTCTGTAGAGTTGTACAGAGTGTTACAATATTTATTATAAAATATTTATAAAATATTTACTGTTTTGTGTTGGCCACCGCTTTGTAGAATTTTTTAAATAAATATTTGGTAGATAAAGTTACATTTAGGTACAATTTCCCAATTCCCCTATGTTTGGCAACTTTGTGGATATCCTTTGGGGCGAAAGCACTATTCTGAAGGTGTTATGCTCTCAAACTTGTTTCCCCTGCAGTATTCACAAAGGAACCATGAGCCTGTGGAGTCTTTCTAGGAAACCAAATATCTGGAATGCTACTCATTCCTCCAATGATATTAATATCTAATATCTTTTAATGCTAAACCGTGAGACTTCTGCTATTGATTACATGATACGTGAATGGCTTGTACAACCATCTCTTGAAAGTGTGTCCCAGTTTAGGTTTCTTTCAATATTACAAACCGTCCTTAGGTCATCTATGAAAGGGAACGTTACATAAAAATACACCAGTCTGTACTAGTTTGCATTCCTACCAACAGTGGAGAAGTGTTCCCCTTTCTCCACATCCACACTTTAAATACAATCTTTAGATAACATTCTCTGTCATCTCAGTCATTTTTCCCTCTTATTATGGCTCCAGTCTGATGATTGTTTCCCTCCCACAGGATGCACAAGGCTCTTTATCACTCCAGCTGGTTTTTCTTTCATTAGAAGTTATTTCAACTTCCATCTTCGTTCCTCACTGTGGCCACGCTTGGTCGGGTAATTACCATCCTGAAGACTGCTATTTGGTACTAAACTCATGAAATAGTGCACACTGTCCCTAGTGGAACTGGATTCCTTATGTCACAGATTTGCTTCCACAGACATCGGAGGTGTTGGGACACCCTGTCCAGTACTTGCACATCACCACGACCGGGCCATAACTCGCAGCTCTGCATGGTCTGCATGGAGCCTGGGACAGACCTCCAGAGACAGTCAAGTTCATCTCTTCATGCAGGCACAGAAATGCAATCTAGGAGTGGATTTCTAAGGTTTCTTCAAGGAAAACAATTATACAAATGTCTAAATGGTTGTTATAAAGATCTACTGGGTACTTAGAATAAGGAATAAACAATCAATTGAGTTTTAAAATCCAGAGAGAACCAGACAAACATGTATTTATCTTTTTGAAAGTCTAGCTAAGGCACCCTCATGGCCTATCTCAACAGTTAATTTATGTTTTAATTTCACAGCTGTTAAGAAGTTCTTTCTTATGTACCACTGAAGTCTCCCCGGCTTTACTTAAATCAACCACAAACCATCACACAGCACTTTCTAAATGCCAAGCACTGGGATAAATTAATTTCCCCTTGTTCAGTACTTGACAGGCAAGCAAAAACCAGGCCAGTGTCCCTTACAAAACCACCACACAAAAATCCTTTCATATACGTCAAAGGCTTTAATTTCTTTCCAACAATCATAATTTCTCTAAAATAGCTGTCACCTGCTGTTGGCTGTCAATAACCAAGTCTGTTTACACAGGCTGCCAATTCTGTTTCCTGTGCGTCTGTGTTATCTGAGTTCATGCATGCAGCTTGCTCACATTTAGGGGTTTCAACCATCCTCCCCACTTTGCAGGATCCTCAGGCTTCCTGAAGACTCTTCTCAGAAATCCAACTTCCCTCCCAGCACCAGAAAGCAGAGGAAAAAACCAACGCACTGCAAATCGTATCTGGTATATGCAAGGGGAATCTCACCTAGAAACCTGCAGATTCCTCTTGTCCTTTCTTTATGAACAATTCATCTGCTTGCTTTCAAGGCAGTGAATCAACTTTCCTTGAGTGTCATGGAGAAAGGTTTTAGCATAAATCTTTCCAGTGCAAAGTCAATCATAAAGGTTCTCACCCTTCCTTGTCTAATGCCCTGGTAAACACGGAGACTCCTGTGATTGGGGAAAATGACCAACGGCTCAAGAGAACAAAGCCACACGACCTCAGGGTGTAGCTCCTCTACTTTCTAAAAGCCCCTTAAAGCCCTTGAACCTCAGTTTTCTCAGCTACAAAATGGGATAAGAAAAGGGTCAGAATTGTTATGCAAATAAAATGAAATCTTTTATACAGAGTTTATGGCACATAGTAGGTGCTCAAAAAAAGTCTTTACTAAAGTGGTCCAATAAGAATATAGTATCATCTACCAAGCCCTGCTGAAACACTTTACATGTAGAAACTCATTACCTTCACAACCACCATGAGGCAGGTGCTATTACTATCTCCATTCTACAGATGAGGAAACAGACGTGAGTCAACTTTCCAACCTCTAGTGACACCCTAGGGGTCACAGGGCTAGCAGGTATCTGTATTGGTTTCTCTGAATAGCTTTAACAGATTATCATAATCTTAATCACTTAAGACAACAAAAATTTAATTCTCAAAGTTCAGGAGGCCAGAGTCAGATTTTAGTGGGATATAAGAAAGAACTTTTTTTTGAGACAGAGTCTCACTATGTCACCCTCAGTAGATGCTATGGCATCACAGCTCCCAGCAACCTTAAACTCTTGGTCTTAAGCGATTCTCTTGCCTCAGCCTCCCAAGTAGCTGGGACTACAGGCGCCCGCCACAATGCTTGACTATGTTTTTGTTAGTGTTGGCATTGTTGTTTAGCAGGCCCAGGCCGGGTTCAAACCTGCCAGCCCCAGTGTATGTGGCCGGCATCATAACCACTGAGCTATGGGTGCCAAGCCAAGAAAGAACTTCTTTGTTGTTGTTGTTGAGACAGAGTCCCACCCTATGCCCTGAGCAGGGTGCAATGGCGCCACAGCTCACTGCCACCTCAGATTTGGGCTGTGGGCATCCTGCTGCTTTAGTCTCCAGAAGCCACTGGGCTTACAGGTGCTCCCCATGGCTCCTGGCTGGGCTTTTCTATTTTTTTAGGAGTCAGGGTCTCGCTCTCTCTCAGGCAAGTCTTGAACTTCTGAGCTCAAGCAATTCTCCCTCCTCAGCCTCCCACAGTGCTGGGATTACAGGCGTAAGCCACTGTGCCCAGCAAGAAAGAACTTCTTAACAGTAAAACATAAATTAACTGCTGAGACAGACCAAGAGGGTGCCTTAGCTAGACTGTCTCAAGGCTGGTTCCTTCCAGAGGCCTCAAAGGAACCATTCCACGCCTTTCTCCTAACTTCCGGTGGCTGCCCTTCACATTCTTTGGCTTGTAGCTGCGTCACTCCCATCTGCTACCTCTGTCTTCACGCATGGCATTCTTCCCACATCTCTGTGTCCAAATTTCCCACCTCATATGAAGACACCAGTCATTGAATTCAGAGTCCACCCTAATATAATATGACCTCATGTTAATTCCATCTGCAAAGTACCGATTTCCAAATAAGGTCACAATTCACGAGTATGGAAATTAGGACTTAAACATACCTTTTTGAGGAACACAATTTGACTCATTATAGTATCTGAGCCAGAATTTGAACCTCCAGAATCTTAACCAAATTCTTAAAGCTTCTGCGTTATCTGCTTTGCTGATTAATAATGGTCAACGATCATTTGAATACTGACTTGCCATTACCTGCATTTTCCCTGTTCTCTCTATACCCAGGCTAGAAATCGGTCCTGTAATACATTAATGCCACCCAGGAAACCTAGCTTGTCTTATTCCAGTTTTTTCTTCAAGGCCTTGATGCCTTCATAGATGTCTATATGGTAAAAAAAATTCATTTTCTTGTTGGTCAGATTTTCAGTGGCCACTTGGGTTCCAGGATGTGCTGGGTTTCTTTGCTATCCTCAAATGTCCACCTTTCATCCAAGTTTCTTCAGATCCACCAACCCGGAAATAGGCAAATCTTTGTCCTTCCAAGGTAGCTCAGCTCCCACTTCAGCTTCCAGGGATTCAGACCATAACTTGCTCTGCACCAGACTCTAACTGCACACCCCTCCTGTCCCCTGCTCAGCATGTAAGGGTCCCTGTGCAGTGATGGGAAATGCACACCTGGCTGGGCCAGGCTGGAGACCCGGATACCTTCTTTTCCCTGTTCCTCTGACCTGTCTGCCAGATGCTACACCCAAGGAGGAGGAGGTCTGGGCCCGACCACATCTGAAAGTGCTTTCTCCCAGGACCTGAGCACGAGACAACAGGTTCGGTACTGGGACTGGTGTTTCCGGGCATCAACAACTCTAATTTTCCTTGGCTCCCTCTAGGACAATGTCTGAGACATTCTGATTGAGTCCAAGATGGCTCCTTCTTACTCATGATCCAGGGTCTTTTTCTTTAAGGAATGTGTACTTTTACTTCCAAGGCACTACCAGACCTTAAAGTGGAAAAAAATGAACTGACGCATATTTGATCTTACTTTGACTTCCGATTATTTTTAAAGAGTCTTGGAGAAGGGGTGGTTGGAAGGCTTGAGGTGGCACATCAGGGGGCAGACAAATGTGAGGCAAAGGTCATGAAGAAAGATGGTCCCTGCTGGAGGATTCTTAGTATTTTTGGTTGCTGTATGTCAGAGCTCCCTTTTCTCATCAGCTCTGTCTCCCCAACACGCAGAAGCAGGTGTTGGGGTGGTTCAGCACGACCCCTAAGAAATGCACATCTTATTCTGTGTCGCTGTATCAGAGTCCCCCAGGATCCAGAGGGGCAAGTGCTTCAGAGCCTGCCCCAAGGAGCTCAGATGTGCTGACAGAGTGAGGCAAGTGCAGAAGAGAACGGGGTGCGAAGGAATATGGAGGCGGTGGCAGTCGCCTGCCGTGGGAATCGGGAGAGGCACAGAGGGAGCTGCCACCTCAGCTGCATCTTGGAGAATCTGTGGGAGGCGGCAGGATTATGGGGTGGGAAGCAGATCGATGGGGGCCTGGCAGGAAGCAGATAACTTGAACACTCCGAGGAGTTTAATTCGGGACTATTCCCAAAGATGAGGACAGTGCAGGGAAACCACCGAGGACAGGGAGGTACCCCTGGGAGCCTTCAGCACCCCAAGGCCAGAGAGGCAGGGCAGTAAGCAGTTTCCAGAACCGAGAGAGGAAGAACCATGTGCCATGTGGCAGATCGGCACAGGCTGGCCTCCCTGGGCACCGAGCACAGTGCGAGGGCTGCGACTGGATCTAGGGGACAACCGGAGGCCATCTATCATGGAGCCACAGAGCCAGAACATGAGGAGAGTCCTTGCCGCAGAATGTACGTCTGGAAAGGCTCAGAGCCACAAGATGGTGCAGTGTGACTGGGTATAGGGAGCACAGGGCACACGGAGGGGCTGCCAGGAGATGGGGACAGAGGGGCTCGGGCCCGACTGTTGGGGGCCCGGCTGCCGGGCTGCACCACATGGGCTCAGGGCAAGCGCAGGGGGTCTGAGTAGGGACCACACAGCCAGTGGTCATGCTGGCGTGGGGGACAGAGTGGAGGAGGACAGGAGCGCGGGGAAGGGCAGCAGAGAGGCTACGGCAATGTGGACTGTTCAGGGGCTGCAGGCAGAAGAGCCGGCCCTACTCCCCCAGGGGAGCCCGTTAACGCATGGTTTTAGTTGTCTCATCTACAAACACGGGCGCTGCCATGAGAATCAGGGTTTGGTAAGTCAGTGGGGGCACCTGGGCACAGGCAGAGTGAACGACCCACAGCAGAGTGGTGCCGGGCACAGTCTGAGGCCCTGTCCCATCAGCCCTCAGTGCAGGGCTGAAGAAGTGCTCAAGGCCTGAGCAAGGGGTGGCGGGTGTCACTGGCAGGACAGGGACTCCAGAGCCCTCTCTGAGGGTAAGGAGGGGGCAGGACAGGATTCAGATCTGAGTAATGGGTCGGACTTGGTGGGCAGACGGAGCATTAATTGAGACAAGGGCCACAGAGGGAAGAGAAAGCCTAGGGGACAGGCATAGAGGAGGAAGACAGTGGTTCTGGACACGTCAACTTTGAGGAGCCAAAAGAAGATGGATTTGCCTCCGAGACAACTGCAAACGAGGTGTCAGGAGGGAGAAGCACAGACCTGGCAGTCATGGAGGGGGTGCCGAGGCCTTGGCAAATGTTAGATCCCCTGAAGAGCAAGAACAGGGGAGGAGGGGCTCATGGAGAGGTGTGTGTGCTAACAGAGAGCACGGCAGGGGCATCAGCAAAAAAATATGAACTAGGAAAAGACAAGGAGATGGCAGGAGCAAGAGGAAGCCATCGTGGGAGCTGAGAGAGAAGAGAGTCCCAGAGGGACGGAAAGATCCACAGTAGCAGGTGCTTCACAGGCTAAACGGGATGCGGACAGACAGGGAGCCAGGGATTCAGCAACTGAGACATCACCGAGGCCCTAGCAAGGACAGTCTCACAGAGGAGCTCATGAAGCTCAACTCTACTCAGCTCAAAAGGGAGTGGGAGTTTTCAAAGTACAAACAACAAATGCAGCTACTCCAAAGAGTTTGGCAGTGAAAACACAGAACGGGACCAGAGGGGCTTCTTCATAGGATGGCAAAACTAGAACCCATTTTTTGGCTAGAAAATAAGAAACAGACCAGGAAAACAGGAACAAACAGACTTAAGATCTGGGGAAATGAAGATTCAAGGTTCAGAGACAGCAGAAGGCAGCGCCCAAGTGGAGGAGCTCAGCCAGATGCATGAGAGCACCGACTACGCTAAGTGGGAGCCGGTCCTACCCCGGACTGACCCTCTCTCCCCTTCTTAAATAGCATTTTGGTGGCCTCTCTGAAGTAATTGAGCCTTTCCCTGGTTGACAACAGAGGCTGCTTTGATGTGAACGTATGAATGGGGCTGGTTAAAGCAAGAGGTTGATGTAATTTTTAGCCTCGTGCCCTGATAAAAAGCAAAGGCTACTTTTTTGCCCAGACCTGTATCTTATCTGTCCCTTACTTACTTCTCCTTTCCTAAGAGTAGGGACAATTATCAGAAATGCGACATGGATCAAAAAGGAAGCCTGTGAAATCAGAAATATTTTGCTCCTCTTTTCTTAAAAAGGAAATGCATATGAATTCACCGTGGCTCTCACGAGGGATGGAGCTCATGTAAATACACGAGGCTGGAAGGGTGTGGAAGCCTGGCCGGGGGCTCTCTTGGGACCTGGTTCATGAGCTCTGGCCATTTCTCTTTCACACTGAGCTTGTCAAATTTCTTTTCATCAGCTGAGGTGTCTGACAGGCTTAATTGTTTCCTTAGGGATTTGTCCTTCCCACCAGTGAACAAAGGCAGTTGGGAGCAATTTGGATTTAGCTTTTCTGCTGAGGAGATTCCTCTTATACACATATATACACACAAAAAAATACATGTATGTATATGCATATGTGTATATATGTGTATAGCAACATGTAGACACATACGCATGTTTATATATATGCACACACATACATATTTCTAACAGTGTTTAAATACGAGGATAGACCGCTGCCCGGAGCTCTGACTCTGGAAGGAAATGCACCTGCGGTACCTCCCCTCTCCAACAGTCAGGACCATCTCAACAATTAATCACGTGCTAAAGGGAGACCACAAGCTCACGTGCAGATCACATCCCTGGGGGCTGAGGTGGTTCTTACTCAACCGCTCTCAAAAAAAAAAATCCTTTTATTGGGTCATTAGCATAAATAGGATGAATACATTTACCATTTACAACGGTTTCATTTCTCCCATCCCCCTTCTGATAATTATGAATGATCAGTAAAAATGCAACAAATGGGATAAGAGAGGAAGTCAAAGGCCAAGGTAAACCACAAGAAAAAGCTAATCAGCCCCTAAAGCAAAGAGCTAATTGCACAGCAGTAATACGACCGGGCTGGCATCCCTGACTGCTTCATGGAGTGGATGCATATTATCAAAGGCAGCTTTGCTTAGTGGTTAATCAAGAGGTAACTTTTCATTTCTCAGGGTTATCAACTGCAAGGCCACCTTTTCAGTAATTATGTGTGTGCTACCCATTAGCTCCTTTTAGGACACACATTCTGATATTCTAATGTTAACCTTTTTGTCACTCTCCCCAGAAATCATGCTCAACTCGTGTTTGTAGATTGGTTGGTTCACTCATCCAAGCCAGTCCTGGATAAAAGGATACAGAAGGAATAGACCCACTTCTTGGGAATTTTGCAAAGTTTTAGGAAATCAATTAATGTAACAAATATATATTGAGCATTAGTATTTGCAAGATGGTGGTCAAGGAGCCCCAAAGACAGTAAGATGCAGTTCTTAATAAAAAGATACTAGACAAGCTTCAGGGATATATAGCCTCAGCTTTCCAAAGGAGAAACAGAAATTAGATCTCCTCTGTGAGGGTGGGAATAAAATCGGGAAAGAATTCTGGTGGACTTGATATTTAAAATAAACCTTGAAAGATAATAAGAATTTCACAGGCAGACATGTGAAGTCCAATACAGAAGACTCCTCCATTAATCATGGCTGGATGTGACTTCTGCCAGCAACCGTAATTCCTCAGGAGCCAGGTCTCCTATATCCTAATAAATGGTGTGGAGACTTGCAGATAACCTGGGTTGTCCCATCCCACCCCACCTTTCCTGAAATCCACGCACAGTCCTCTGGGCCTCCTAGTCATCTTTATCTCTATGGTTTGAGGTGTGTGCTACCAGGAAGCACAGAAAGCCTAGGCTCACATGTGGTTACACTCTCAGGGGTGTGGCTTCACCACCCTGCCTCCCGTCTGTGCCAAGGTAATGAGGAGCCCACAGAGAGCTCACCCAGCCAGGCTGGGGGACGTGGCCACCGTGACACAGTGTCTAGACTGTTGAGGTCCAAGTAGCTACCGTGGGTTGAACTATGACACTGTCCTACCACCACCCCAGAGGTTATCTGCTATTAATAAAGGGTAGTCAGGCAGAGGCTACAGCTCCAAATCAGGAATAATCTTTCTTTCTTTGCCTTTGGGGGTAATGTTGGTCACACAAATGGCCCTTCCTTGGGCCATTACAGGGTCCTTACATGTCAGTGTGAAACACAGACCCTATGCCAACATCCCCATAATCTGTGTCATTTCAAGAATTTGGCGGTACCATAAGGGCTCCTCCTCCACAAATTCCCTTGCCTTTAATGATCTGAAACTCACCAACAAGAGACTGGTTTTGAATAATAAGATTCCCCTAACAAGACATAAACGACTCCTGGGCTAGTAAGTAAAATCTATTAATCATTCAACCATTAAATTTTAAAGAAAGTTAGATTGGCTTGCTTTTTCTCCTCCTGTGTATACTTGAGAAGTAGAAAAGCCAATGATAAACCTTCCCAGGTTTAGATGCAAATATTCAAAGATGGTATACAGTGCTCATAAGAAAAAAAAAAAATACTGTCTGGGAACCTTACAGGACTACGGGGCCTGTGAATTCTCCTAAAATTCAAAGTTTTGCAAGAATGATTTTTTTTTTTAGGGGTAAGAAAATCCAATTTGTATCAGATTCTCAAAGGTATTTGTATCCCAGAATAGGTCAATAGCATCTGATGGACACCCAGGGCAGCACGTATTTGGTAGCAGAGAGTGAAGTCAAGGGAAGAAGCATCCATTTTACTTCACATGCATTTTCCCATCTAAGACTCTTTAATGCTTTGCACAAATTCTAAATCACTTCCCTTTATGCATTCAAGAAGGATACAATGGAGCACAGAGTAATGAAATTCGAAGCCAGCCAGTCATTTCGAAGCACAACCGGGACCAGCCTGATTTTCTTGTTCCCTGGTTACTTGTTCCACGGGGTATTTCTCTCCCCGGTAGACAGTATTTAATTATGTGAAATTTTCTAAAGTTGGCCTGATTTGATTTTTCATCATCATTAATATAAAAGATGCCCTCTCAGGCCAGGCCCGGAGAGACGGATCCAGAAGTTTCATTTTGATTGCTCTGACATTTGTTTTCGGTTTTCTGCCACGCACATGTCTACTCACCTTCCAGAGAGCTTCGTGCCTCACTTGGGCTGTGCTTCAGGCCACTAAGAAGGGCAGAAAAGGCCACTAAGGGAATAACTAGGCTTATAGGAGCTTTTCTGAAATGAACGTTTTAGTGCAGAAAACAAGCAGATCAAGGCCACCCTGGCTTTGCCATGGAGTGTTTGTTTATTTGAGCACCTACTATGTCCTAAGGATCCTCCTAGGACTAGGGATACAATATTGGCTAAAAAAAACAAGTATGGTCCTTGTCTCCATGGCGGCCATGCTTATAGTTACCATAACACAAATTTCCATTCTTTCACCATGACCGAATTACAGATTGCCATGACTAAATTTAAAATCAAGCTGGGACGGATGCCACCAGAGGCAGAAAGAATAGAAAAATTACAAGAGCTTCAAGCTGAGGTCAGTGGGGCCTCTACCTCCTTCCTCATTTACTGGTCTACATGGTCTGTTCTTAAAACAGCTCACAGACTGACCACTTTCCATGCATTTCTATTGCTGTCACCCATCTGGCCAGACCCAAATTCTCCCCCAATAACGGTCAGAGTACCAGGCAATCTCTCCTTGATGACACAGCCCACTTGGGGTTCACTGCAGGCCAAGCCAGACTATTTCCTAAAATACCACTTTCACTTTGGAATTCTCACGGTCATCATGAGAAGACTCTAAGTACAGAGGCGGAAGGAAATTCTTGATATAATACTGAAAGAAAAACAGGCTAATTGTAGCAGTAAACACAGAATGTTAGACTTTGAACCAAATATCTGAGTACCTATACACTTGCATATGGAGTGGCATGAGAAGGAATCGGTGTTGACAGAAGAGCACTGATACTTTCCTTTATAAAACTCTTCATCTGGGCTCAGTGCCTGTGGCTCAGCGGGCTAAGGCGTCAGCCATGTATACCTGAGCTGGCGGGTTCGAATCCAGCCCAGGCCCGCCAAACAACAATGACGGCTGCAACCATAAAAAAAAAAAAAAAAAATGGCCAGGCGTTGTGGCGGGTGCCTGTAGTCCTAGCTACTTAGGAGGCGGAGGCAAGAGACTCACTTGAACCCAGGAATTGGAGGTTGCTGTGAGCTGTGATGCCATGGTACTCTATCCAGGATGACAGCTTGAGGCTCTGTCTCAAAAAAAAAAAAAAAAAAAAACTCTTCATCTGGGCAGCACCTGTGGCTCAGTGGGTAGGGCGCCGGCCTCATATACTGAGGGTGGCAAGTTCAAACCCAGCCCCGGCCAAACTGCAACAACAACAACAAAAATAGCTGGGTATTGTGGTGGGGTGCTTATTGTCCCAGGTACTTGGAAGGCTGAGGCAAGAGAATTGCTTAAGCCCAAGAGTTGGAGGTTGCTGTGAGCTGGGATGCCACAGCACTCTACTGAGGGTAATAAAGTGAGACTCTGTCTCTAATTAAAAAACAAAAACAAAAACTGTTCATAAGTTTACTTTCAGTAATAAGCACGTATTATTTGGTCATTTAAAAACTTAAACCTCAATCACATTCCCCTGAACATTTATCTGAAGACCGTGACAGAAAGTAGAAGTCACAGGGAGAACCTTGAGGACAAGTGCTGCTCTACTTTCTTTGCCTTTCCAGCACTTTCTGCATAGCGGCATACAGTGACTTTGGAAAAAAAGGGATCAGAGAGAAGGAAGAAGGCAAGGAGAAAAGAATGGTTTGGGATGTGTGTGCAAGTGTGGGCATGTGACTTAAAGCTAGAGGGCCCCAAACAATTTGTTCATCGTTGATCCCTTGTTGGGGACTCCCTGTCCATTCCAGGAGTTTACTGAGACTCACTGAGCACCAGGGACATTGTCCATCCTAGACAGAGGAATAAAGTTTATAAACTAGAACTTGCCCTTAAAGAAAGGTAAAGAATACGTGTAACTGTGTTGGGTTCAAAGTAAACAAAAGAGAAGGAAAAGAACAGAAATAAGAGAAACAAGAGAAGCGGCGGATGGTGCTTCGGAGTGATGCAGAGGCACAGGGGGTGCTGGTGTGTTTGGAGACGTGGAGAATGTGCACCGTAGACACGGGGGGGGGGGGGTTTCTCTGAACAGGTGGAAACCACTAACAACTGCGGGATGGTGGCCCTGACCGACACAGTGCAGGGCTTGGAAAAGGAAGGGAGGGTTAACAGAGACATGCTCTTGAATGGGGTTAGCAGAGCTGAAAGCGAGGTTATTTCAGGATAGGAGAGCCCACGAGGATGGAGAAGGAGCACAGTTCAAAGTTCAAGGAGCTGAAGAAACACACAAAGACAGGTCGGAACAGAGGGAGGGGACAGAAAGAGCTGGCAATGGCACAGAGATGTTCTGAGGGAGGGGAGAACAGCTGAGCAATCTCACAAAGGAGGGGGCTTGCCTTGCAGGGAGTGCAGGAGCACAGACGGCGGACAGGTAGAAGAGGGTGGCAAGGGCATGAGGAGGGGATTCCTACCGGGTAGAAGAGGGTGACAAGGGATCTGCACAGCCCTGGGAACTCGCGGAAGCCAGACAGCATGAATGATATTTCCTTCCCCTTAGTTCATAAGGCCCTCCAAGCGTAAAATTGGGTAATTCCTACTCATGCATATGTATGAAAAGGCACTGTCAATGGAAGGTTTTGAAGCCAGAGGAAATAAAAACATCAACTCTGGGTGAAAGATGACTCATGACTACAGTGAGGGACACTCACATCTGCCAGATAGGGCAGCCCAGGAGTGACATGAGAAGTCACAGAGAGAGCTGCAGGCTGGGCGGCCTCAGGATCTCTGATTACCAGCGTTCCCAGTTAGCAGAGGCCCCTCGAAACCCTCTCTCAATGAGTGACTGAAGGAGGAGAAGACTTTTCATCCCTGGGAAGGAGCAGATGTCACCCTGGCACTTATGAATCACACAAAGGGCACGTGAGACATGTGTGTGGCTGTGGCTCCCGCTCTGCACCTTCTTCCAGAGGCAATGTTTTGAGCCCCTTCCAGAGTCTAACGGGAATGGAGAATGCATACCAGAGTTTGAGCTGGGAGCTGGGGCATGTGGACGGTAGAGGAGAGAAAGGTACAGAGTCAAGTCTGTCTGGCAGGTCTCTATCTGATTTTCGAGGGATAGCATGCATTTTGGAGAGTTGTTTTTAAGAGTCTTTAAATACTGAGCATACTCTTTGGCTCCATAAAGCAAGAGTGACTAATCATTATAGCGTCTACATTCTCTCATAACTAAATGACTCTATCTAAATATCCCAGGTCACGATTGCTTATAAAAAACCTTTCGAACAAATAATGATGCTGAAAAACTATATATAAAAACTTTTGATCTTTATCCCTACAGGAACCTCTCCTCCTTAGTGGTAGCTTGGGGCAGGGGGAGGGCCTAGGAGTTAGAGGGATGGAATGAGAAGGACAAATTATCAAAAGGTGGGCGGTGCCTGTGGCTCAAAGGAGTAACGCGTCAGCCTCATACGCTGGAGTGGCGGGTTCAAACCCAGCCCCGGCCAAAAAAACCCCCCAAATTATCAAAAGGCACAAGTAAACTTTTCAGGGTGACAGATGTGTTCAACATCTTGACTGAGGAGATAGACTCACAAATGTATACATGCATCAAAACTTACCAAATTATTCACTTTAAGAATATAATTTTTGTATTCCAATTACACTTCAATAAAGCTGTTAAAAAACAAAATCAGCATCTTGTTTGGGATACATAATAACTTTGGAGAAAGTCCTTTCTTTCAATTAGCAAAAGGGCAAGATTCAAACTTAGGACAGCATCTACAAAGAGGCCACATTTTTTACAGATGCCAAAAAAATAGAAATATTTGAAGAAAGGAAAAACTGTATTGAAATTGTAATACTTGGGCCTGGCATAGTGGCTCATGCCTGTAACTAGCACTCAGAGAGGCTGAGGCAAGTGTACTGCCTGAGCTCAAAAGTACACTGGTACACTGGTAAGTTCGAGACCAGCCTGAGCAAGAGCAAGAACTCGTTTTTAAAAAAAATACCCAGGTGTTGTGGCAGGTACCTGTAGTCCCAGCTACTAAGTAGGCTAAAGCAAGAGAATCACTTGAGCCCAAGAGTTTGAGGTTGCTGTGAGCTGTGACACCATCATACTCAACCCCAGGACAACTGAGTAAGACTATCTCAAACAAAAAAGGAAAAATTATAATATTCAAGTCACATTTGACTTTTACATTTATAAGAGATAACAAGATACAATATACAAGACAACAAATGTTATCAGTATATATTGAGTATTGCAATTTTAACACAGCTTTTTCCTTTCTTAAACTGTGTATACATTTTTCGGGCACCCTGTGTGTATAGTATCAGCATTAAAAAAAGAAGAAAAGAAAAAGAAACCTAAGAAACTCTTCCTAATAGAGATCAGACCATTTACATTCTCTAAGCTAGGTTTTGCTGCAATCTGTTTCCTAAAGCTTCTTCTCATACTCAAGTCAAAGGTAATTTATTATTCCCTCCGGTTGAAACACCCTCACACTTATGTTAATTTTCATATATTTAATGTTAACTCAATGCATTTATCCGTCCACCCACTGCACGTGTATTAAGTGCCTCATATGGGCCAAACACAGGTTTGGTGCCAGATGTATGCAGAAGTGAGGAGGGCATAGTTTTTCCCTGAAGAGCCTCACAGTTTAGGGGTGAAAGACTGACATATTAACCAAAACAAAATGTAACAGTAACACTAGAGCAACTATTTCAAGAAACATTAAAAGGTACCACAGGAACACAGAGGAAGAAACTTACTTTGTCAGACACACAGTGATCTATCTGTTCCATCTTCCATTTGCCTGCTAGACTAAAAACTCCCAGCAACAGAAGACTATGACTCACCACTTCACTCACCTACTAAATTA
The DNA here is from genome assembly GCA_963573935.1 of Arctocebus calabarensis. Classification (NCBI taxonomy): domain Eukaryota; kingdom Metazoa; phylum Chordata; class Mammalia; order Primates; family Lorisidae; genus Arctocebus; species Arctocebus calabarensis. The sequence continues at coordinate 8,369 of CAUYON010019208.1, read as the reverse complement.
CCTGGCATGAGTATTCTACACCTGTGTATTTGTTTGAATGAAAGGGGATTCCATTTCATAGGCATCTGCTCTTTGACTAGCAAGGCAGGGCTACCACGCTGCCAACTGCACAGCCAAGTTCCAATCCTTATCCACTTCATCAACAAAAGCATGGAAATAAAATCAAAACCTAAGTCCCCAAATTCCAAAAGTACTCTAAGTCTCCTAGTGAAGAAAAACATGAAACAAGAAGGGTCTGCAGAGATGTGGACACAAGAATGGCTGCCATGATTCAGGTCCTGCCATGGTTTCTGGGACAGTCCTGGCTTTCTACATGTTATTGTTACTGGTATTCTTCTGGCTGGGGGAATACATAGGGATGGCAGCCATGTACTCTCTAGGGGAATCATAAAGAAAGCAATTTCTGGATGGCCACTACACAAACTGAGTGGCTTGCAAACAACAGAAATTCATTTCTCTCAGGTCTGGAGGCTGAACAGTCTAAGATTAAGGCACCAGCAGATTCAGTGCCTGGTGAGGGCCCACTTTCTGGTTCATAGATGGCTAGGTCTTTACACAGTGGAAAGATATCACCATGAGGCTAGCTCTCTCTCTATAAGGGCACTAATCCCATCCATGAGGGCTCCACCCTCATGACCTAATCACCTCCATAAGCCCCAACTCATAATACAATCACCTGAGGGTTAGGATTTCAACATATGAATTTGGGAGGAAAATAAAAACATTCAGAACATAGCACTGGAGATGACATTTGTGAGTTTCTGCTCTTTCTTATGTTGTCACCAAGCCTTCGTCTATGCTTAATTTCTGAAGGGGCAGAGAGGTGGTAGAGACAACTGTGGGAAAATGTGAGCAGAGGGTGATGGAAAAAGCCATTTCAATCAACACATATGCAATTATGGAATTTTAGTTAGGACAAAGCTAGCACAAATTGAAAAGGTCTCTAACTACAATTCAAGAGATTTGAATTAAGCAACAACCAAATACTCCATCGCTAGTTAATGCAACCCAGCATGACCATAATAATTTCCTTCTCTGTCTTAAAGAAAAGGCAGAGTTGCTTATCTTACTTACATTTAGAAGAAACATGTCTCAGAAGGGAACACAGAAGTTTATTTAAATGCGTCTGGATCCACCAGCAGACAGATGGCTCCAGGAGAGGGCAGGGGTCCTCTTGGTCCTGGGCCAGGCTCTTACCTGTAGATGGGGTCCTGCATCACCAGCATCTTGCTTTCATCCCACGTCCACTCCTTTTTCTGCAATAAAAGAAGCTGTAAATGAATAAGTTAGGCTTGTCTTCAGCTACAGAACCAGGGCACACACTGAGCTATTAATGCTTAAGCAACACACACGTTCTGCTCCCGCCCACCTTTTCCCTCTAAGAAGCCTGGAGTTGACCTCTCCACAAGGACAAGTGCAAAATGTCAAGTGTCTGATCTGATCAGTTCCTTCAGGCACTTCAGGAGAGCATCTTTCCAGGGCTCAGAGTTCAGGCAGGAGCCAAGGAGGCCCCAGCCAGACTCCAGATAAAAATTTATTGGAGAAATCATAAGAAAAAATAAAGGCATCAGACCAGAGGAGTGGGAAAGGCAAGAGGAACAAAAGGGATGGGGGCAAAGAGAAGCCTTAGAGAGAGTGAATGATGCTTCCAAAGGCAAATGAAACGGAGTTCCCACTCCCCCTCCCATAAAGGGGGAGAAAACCTCCAGGCAAACCAGCTAAGCTAACTAGAATATTCCCAGAGTTACCTGTAGGTAAGAGGCTTTCATTCCAGCTGTACTCTAACTTCCTGTGAACATAAAGGAGCCCCTCTAACTGGGGGGAGAATGAAAATGGGGGTGAGGGGTGGAAGAAGAGTGGATTCCAGCACAGTGCTGAGTCAGGGGAGTGACACCCCCATATAGAGGAGAGGCACAGGGTCAGCAGCCAACCACGCCCTTCGGGTCTGACCCCAGGTGCAGGGAATCCGGTTTCACCTCCACTGCCCTTTGTCACAGAGACTGTGCTGTCCAGGGAAACTAGGGAAGAACACACTCACAGAAGAGAGACTCGGGCAGGGCGGGCAGGGAAGGATAAAGCCGATTCACTGAGTGCTTTCAGCAAGTGGATTCCTCGGAGATAACACACAAGGTGGCAACTCTCAAACATATCAGGGTTTGGAGATTGTTAGGCCTCCCCTGGGGAATAGGGGAAACGTCCAGGCCCTGGCAGTGGCATTAGGAAGAAGCATTTTGTCAGCAGCTTCCCAGCACCACACCATACAGACCCTGTGCGTGTAGACACACAGACACACACACCTCATTTAATCCCCAAATCTTTTTTTTTTTTTTTTTTGCAGTTTTTGGCCAAGGCCATGTTTGAATCTGCCACCTCAGTATATGGGGCCGGCGCCCTGCTCTTTTGAGCCACAGGTGCCATCCGAATACCTGAATCTTTATTCAACACCATTCCCGCCCACAGAGGTGGATTTTAGACAGCTTACAAGCACTCAATATCTGAGAACAAAATAAATTAATTTAAAATTTGAAAGATGTCCTCCCATAATTTCTACTGGCTACTCTATAAAATTCAGAATAACACAGAACAAGGAAACTCATCCCTTTTCTAAATAAGAACCTCTCCAAGTATATTGATACATGAAGTCCAGAATTCCTTCTTTATATAAAAATCCCACCTTTTGCAAACATTCCTCACTTCCCACGTTTTCCAGACTGCTATGACCATAATTGCCTTTCTTTGTACCTACTCTACTTACTGTGTCCCCCCAACACCTGGTATTTGAACTGGCTCCCTGATCAGCACTGTGCCAACTTCCCCGCCACGACACTACCCCTGACCCCGCCAAGACTGGGTAGCATTTCTTAGTAGCCACAGAGCCGGCACACGTCAGGCCAGTTTCCAACATACAATGTGAAATTTTTCAGAAGTCCAAATATGTGGGTGCCTACTTTAAACACATAATATTATTGCTCACTGTAGGAATTCTTCAAATAGCAAAATAATGTGCTTGAAATATGGTTTGCTGTCAGAGCAAATTTTTCATAACATCAATACTAAATAAAGCCACATCTATGTCACGACCACATACTCTGCACTCTCCATTCAATTCTGTGAGCAGTGTTCACGAAGGGCCTGCTCTCGGCCGCTGGTCCATCTACCGTGTTTATTTCAGCTACTGTGTCTTTCAGTTGTAATTTTCCATCTGGTTCTTCTTCATTTCTTCGCTGAGACCTTCTTCTTTTTCACTTGTTTTAGGAGTGTTTGCAGTGGCTCGTGGACGCATTTAGTGACACCAACCTTGAAGTCTTAGTCAATTAACTCTAACATCTCTGCTATCTCACTTTTGGCACCAATTAGCTGCCTTGTTTTCAGGAAAGATGAGATTTCCTTCATTGCTGGTATAGTGAGTGATTTTCTATCAAAACTGGGACATTCTGAGTATTATAAGTCCCTAGATGTCACTTATTTTTTTTTGAAACAGAGTCTGTTGCCCCAGGCTAGAGTGACATGGCATTGTAGCTCACAGCAACTTCAGACTCTTGGGTCCAAGTGATCCTCTTGCCTCTACCTTCAGAGTAGCTGGGACTACAGGCATCTGCCAAATCACGGGGCTCATTTTCTATTTTTTAGTAGAGATGGGGTCTCACTCTTGCTCAGGCTGGTCTCAAACTCCTGAGCTCAAGTGATCCATCCACCTTGGCCTCAGCCTCCCTGTAATCTGCTAGGATTATGGACATGAGCCACTGTGCCCTAAATGTCATTTAACGTTCTGTGTTAACTGCCTTCCTGTGACACTGCTCAAACAAGGCAAGAAGGAAGATGCTGCTGTATTTGCCAAGTGGGGAGAAGTGCAGGGCTTCTGACACCCAAGGGAGTAAGGGGCTCCTTGTGACTGCTGGATTCAGGTGGGAGTTCCAATTCTCCCCTGGGCTTCATTTGACACCTCCTGCCCTGGAGAAGTGGAGTTACTGGGGCCTTGTTACTGCCCCCCACGTGGGTGCTGCTGACAATATGCACAGTAAGGGGTCTCGCTGACACTGCACAGTGGTGACAGTCTAGGTCCCCATAGGTCTGGATGGGGAAACGGGCAAGGCAGGTGGCATGGGACACTCATTACCAGCTGGCAGGGAGGAAAGTCGCCTGCTGCCACAACACTGGTGGGGTGGTTGTGGCACCTCATCACGGCCCAGCAAGGGTGGAGGTCTAGGCTCCTGCTCAGCCACGCTGGCCGGGGTGGTGGTGAGGGGCAGTGTTCTAAGTTTTTTGGCTGGGAGAGATTAGTTATCATCTCAAAGTTGTCTGCCTCACTCTTCTGCCCCTCTTGTCCCCCTCTGGCTCGGGCGAGCAAGCTTTCATTGGGCTTTTACATCTGTTCCCACTGGAGCGTGTGGGTTGCCAGCTTCTTCAGCTCCACGTCTAGGATGTATGAGGAGAAAAGAAACCCCAGGGACTCCCAGTCATGTCTTTCCTTGGGCTGTGGCCAAGCTGCCTTCCCTCTCCTCCGTAGAATTCTGTGTTTATTTTACATATAATACCCATGCTTGGCCAGCGCCCACCCTCAGTGCCACTTGATGAATGGTAGCTATGGATTAAACACTCGGTGGGCTGCTCTGCTCCTGAGGGCATGGGTGCTCACTTCTCTCACATTCTCGCAACTCAGGAAAGTCTGCTCCCAAGTGTCCTTGCGGCTCTGCTTTGAATTTCAAAGTCTGTAGAAGAGCAAATGAATCAATGTACCGAAGAGGCCATGAAACGCCAAGACACTGCCATGTCCACTGTCCCTCTTTGAGGAAAGAAGCCCTGGAGATGGCTCCGAGTGGGGGTGATTTGGTTCACACTGGTGCACCTAACAAAACCAACCTTGCTGGCCAGTGACCAATGGGGTGTAGGGCAAGTGCGTCTGAGGGACTGGCATAAACATGTGCAATCACTGAGTTCCACAATAAAAAGACCCAAATCTACCCGATCAAATCCTCAATGGGGTCCAGGCTGAGCCCTCAATAATGGCAGTTTTGTGACCGGTGCATATATTTCCACTCAAACCATCTGCATAGCTAAGGGAGGATGCACTGAGTGCCAGCTTGTGGTCCCTCCAAGCCTCATGGTACACCTCCATCATCAAGGATAACCTGGGCAAGGCTTTTGTTTGCAATTCTAAAGAATGTAACTAAGACGGGCATTAAAAGGAAAGAATAGCGAGGTAAAATAACACAAAACAATTATTTTCTTTCTCTGGCAGACCTGAATACCAGGATGTGGAAATCAGGCTCCTGGGGAGCTCTGTGTTAATTTAATAAGAATGAACATTGGCAGGGGCTACAGAAGCCAGAAATGCTTTACTTTTAAAAGAGATCTCAACATCCATATAGAATTCCAGCCAGGTTGGGGGTGGGGGACTCAAAGATCTTTCACCTGCTCATTTTCCTTTTCTGAAATATCTCATTAAAATTCAGCCTCCTCTCTTTAAAGGTCCTAGAGTAATTTTTAGACGATTATATTAAATCTAGGACGAGATCAGGAAATTGTCAGGATAACCCAATGGGTTCGGGGTAGTGGGGACTCATCAATGCTTTGGTTATTCGAGAATCCAAGGCAAATATGGTTGGAGCTTTTTAACCCCATCTCCTCAAGGCCTGAATGCTAATCCGAGAACTTCAGAGATAGAATCTCTACCCCTCCTACTCACCCACTCAACATCTTCCTACCAAACTCTTTTCAAATAATACCCTAAGCAATATCATCACTCTAGCGCCCCTAGTTAGTAGCCTAGTCAAGACCAGAACCAAATTCTCCTGATCTTTAGACTCATGCTGACTCCACTGTCCTGGTCCAATTTAGAAGCGATACAATCTCGTGAATGGCTTAACTTAAAGGGAGGATCCACTTCACATATTTCACGTGACTCTACGTATGTCACCAGAGTCTTAACTCAAGAATGGCTTTCTTCTTGTTTCTTGATCTAAAATGGTTCTCTTAGTGTCTCTATTTTGCACATATTTGAAAGAAGAAAAGAAAACAACACAAACCACCCTCTGCTCACTTTTCTGTATGGAAATACTCTTTTCAAAAATGTTTGAAATAAGGAAAATAAGAAGGACAATCAATTCTTTAGCTTGATGGATTATAAATCAAAGATGGCTTCAACAGAGACAGGACAAAGATGTGTTACTGAACCACAACTATAGCTCAAGGCAGTTTAACGGTGGCTAGGAAACTCACATCACTCCAACTTACACAGGAAGCCCTTTTTATTTTTGTTTTTAGTGCTTGAAAAGAAGGATCTGAAGTCTTGGTAGCCATGTGAGGGAGATTTTGGTTTGTGTACTCCGAGTCCAGCACTGGCTGTGGTCTTCATGATATGCCAGGAAAGGAAGACATTCTCAGTCCAGATGGGAATGGGAGGAAGGAGGAGGGGAAAAAAGAGGAGGAAAGGAAGGGAACACACTCTTCTAAAGCTGGAGAGAAGGCGCCCCTCACAGCCTTCTTTATTGCAAACTGCTCGGGAGGACCAGCAGGCCTGGGCAGAGCGGGGCTTTCCACCTCCAGGCTGGGCTCAGGCAGGGCCTCACACGGCCCCTACGAGCAGCAGTAGCAGCGAGACCAATAAGCTAAATGCTCAGAGAGCTGAGGACCTACCTCCTCACTGGCTCCAGAACAGAAAGGGCTGAGGGGAAATCCTGAGTGGGGAGGGAGCTGGCATAGACTGATGCCCAGAATGCCCTGCGTTCTGCACACCCTGTCTCTGTGCTCGAGTATGCGTGTAAGCCCTTTTTCCTACCCCCCTGTCCTGTTGAGGACATCGTGACACTGCTGAGCCTTTTAGGGGTCCAGAACTAGAGCTTCTTAACCCATCTCTCTCTGTGTACCTCTCCTTCCCACTTCTCTCTTTGAGAATTCCATGCTCTCAGGTAATTAAAAAAGTCAGTGAGATACAGTAGCTTAACTAAAAGGAAGGCTCCATTTCAGATATTGGCTAGATAAAATTTTCTGGAGTAAGAAATGAAAGCATGGTCCCGATAGTGTAGCCCACAGACCTCAGATGACAGGGATGCTTGACCCAGGGCCCAGCGGCTGCACGCTCCATCATCACACTCAGTGGCCACAAACTTTCCAGGTGCTGCTCCAGGCAAAGACTGAGCATGGAGGGATACTGAGGCAGACCGCCTCCTGGGAGACATGGGAATCCTCTGACAGATGGTGAATTTGGCATCAGAACTCCCCGAAACCTTGCCACACCTTCCTCAGACCACACTGAGGTCTAAGAACCTTTCTTGACCAACCTTCCTTCCTTCCCTCTCTCCTGTACTCAGGGGACACCTGCCCTGCAGTCTCACAGACACCCCAGCCTTTGCCATCTCCTCCCCATATTCTCCCACAGGCCTTTAACATTGTCTCAGCATTTGCTTCTCAGAGAACACAGACCATGCAGAGAGTGAGAAGGTGAGAAGGGAAAGATACAGGGAAGTCTTTATTGCTTTGTTTTTGATTCTCACAAGAAGTTTCCTAATTGATTTGGTGGGAAAAAATCTTTTCTTCCATTTAGGAAAAGAACTACATAATGCTTTTAGATTATTAAAATTAATCTCCACTCTAAAGATGAATGCTGAGGCTCAGATAAGTTAACTTATTTCCCTCCAGGGCCACTGAGTCTAGTGGTACAGAAGACCCAACTGTTCTGCCTGTATCCCCCTGATCGCTTTGCTACAACAAAGGATGAAATCGAAGTCATTCACTCCCCACTGCCAGGAAGGGCTTTGCTTTCAACAGAGAAAGGGGATAAAGGGCTTGCCATGTTGGCGTTTGTATGCCCATGAACAGGGTAAGCACATCCTTGACACAGGATCTTCTCTTCCCTTTATCTGTTGAGGGCACATGTCAAGTCCCACATAGAAATTCATGGCCATTTTGCCATTCCAAAGCTCCTGGCATGGAATGTTCCAAGGAAAAGGGTTTAGAGGTAGGGCTGCCTGGAAGAGTGCCAACAACAGAAAGCAAAAATTGAGAGTGATTATCACAGTGGTCCTGCCTCCTTTTAGAACCTGGGAATGGATACGGATACGGCATCTTTGAAGGCCCTCCTGAGGAACTCGAACGTAGAGGAGGAATTTACCCTGACATTTGTTTCCTATCCCTGCTGGAAATTATCAGTGGAAGCAATACAGAGTCTACAAGCTTCACTATTATTCCCATACCTATAGGCAATAGTAATTTCTTTCTTTTTTTTTTTTTTTTATGGTTAGTTATTTACTATTTATTTATTTTTTGAGACAGAGCCTCAAGCTGTCACCCTGGGTAGAGTGCTGTGGCATCACAGCTCACAGCAACCTCCAATTCCTGGGCTCAAGCGAGTCTCCTGCCTCTGCCTCCCA
>CAUYON010019204.1:0-33055 GCA_963573935.1 Arctocebus calabarensis | reverse complement strand
ACCCAAACGTATTAGCAAGAAAAGAACACGTGATCCCATCTTAGGGTGGGCAAGGGACTTGAAGAGAAACTTCTCTGAAGAAGACAGGCACATGGCCTACAGACACATGAAAAAATGCTCATCATCCTTAATCATCAGAGATGCAAATCAAAACTAATTTGAGGAATCATCTAACTCCGGTAAGATGAGGCCACATAACCCACATAACAAAATCCCAAAACCAGAGATGTTCATGTGGATGTGGAGAAAAGGGAACACTTCTACATTGTTGGTGGGAATGCAAAATAATACGTTCCTTTTGGAAAGATGTTTGGAGAACACTTGGAGATCTAAAAATAGACCTGCCATTTGATCCTACAATTCCTCTACTAGGTATATATCCAGAAGACCAAAAATCACATTTTAACAAAGATATATGTTTGTTGTAGCCCAATTCATAATTGCTAAGTGATGGAAGAAGCCCAAGTACCCATTGGCCCATGAATGGATCAATAAATTGTGGTGTATGTACACCATGGAATATTAGGCAGCCTTAAAGAAAGATGGAGACTTTGCCTCTTTCGTGTTTACATGGATGGAGCTGGAACATATTCTTCTTAGCAAAGTATCTCAAGAATGGAAGAAAAAGTATCCAATGTACTCAGCCCTCCTATGAAACCAATTTATAGCTTTCTTATGAAAGCTATAACCCAATTATAGCTCAAGAAGAAGGAGAAAGGGGAGAGGGAGGGGAGGGGAAGAGGAAGTGTAGGTGGAGGGAGAGTAATTGGTGGGAACCACATCTATGGTGCATCTTACAGGGGTACATGTGTAATTTACTAGGCATAGAATATAAATGTCTTAACACAATAACTAAGAAAATGCTGTGAAGGCTATATTAGCCAGTTTGATGAAAACATTCCAAATTGTGTATAAAAACAGCACATTGCACCCCATGATTGCATTAATGTACTCAGCTATGATTTAATTTAAAAAATTAACATAAAATGAGCTATAGATTTATATGTAAAACATAAAACTATAAAACCTAAAGAAAAAAAAAGAAAGTACCTGAGATCTAAGGCTGGGCAGAGTCCTAGACTTGATACCAAAGCATGATCCATAAAAGAAAAAAATGAATCAATTGTACTTCATCAGTTGAAAAACATTTGCTCTGTGAAAGACTCTGTCAAGAGAATGAAAAGACAAGCCACAGACTGGGAAAACGTATTTGACAAAGGACTAGTATATATAAAGAACTCTTGAAACTGAAAAGTAAAAAAAAAAGAAAACCATAAAAGAAATAGAAAATGGGCAAAAGACAAGAGACATTTAACTGAAGAGGATATACAAACAGCAAATAAGCATACGAAGATGTGCTCAAACTCATTAGCCATTAGGAAAGTACAAATAAAAACTATAATGAAATTATCACTGTGCACCTGTCACAGTGGCCAGAATAACAGCAATACCACCAAGTGCTGGCAAGGATGTGGAGAGACAGGATCACTCATACACTGCTGGTAAGAGTGTGGAATAGTGCAGTCGCTCCAGCAAACCGTGACCATTTCCTCTAAAACTGAACCTGTTAAGTAAACACGCAGCTACCATAGCACCCAGCAGTGTGCTCCTGCGGAACAAAAACAGGTGTTCACGAAAACCTGCATGTGAATGCTCACAGCAGCTTTGTTTATAATAAGCCCGAACTGGGAAAACCCAGAGGTCCTTCAACAGGTGAAATGTAAGGCCTTAGACCAATGGTGGAACCTCCTTCCACAGAGCACCACTGACTAATAAAAAAGAACAAATGACAGATACACGTGGTGACCTGGATGACTCTCCAGACAGTGGTGCCGCGTGAAAAAAGTCAAGGGCACACGAATGACAAACATACAGAAATGGAGACCAAGGTCATAGGTTGTACTTCATCAGTTGAAAAACATCCCAGAGTTAAGGACAGGTGGTGAGAGGAGTAAAAGGAGGTGGGTGTGGCTATTAAAGGGCAGCGTGAGGGACCTTGGTGGCTGGAAACACTCCGAATCTTGACTGCATCAATGATGGTATCCTGCTTGGGGTGTTATACAGTAGTTTTGACGATGTAACCATGGGGAGAATTGGGCAAAAGGTACACAGATCTCTGCATTAGTTTTTGCGACTATGTGCGAATCTACCATTATCTCAAAATGAAATGTTAATTAAAAAAAAGAATCATCCATCTATGCTGGAGAAAGGTGTTTTAAACTCAGAGTTTCATAATCTGTTCTGAGCACCACAAGCTGAGATTACTGTCGTCCTCATCCTCCTTGGGTGGAAACAGTGGGTACCAGAGAGTCAGCAGGCCATGTCCAGGAATTCCGTCAGTGGCCATGCGCCAGTGTTTGAGCTTCCAGCACAGGGCCCCCAGGTAGCCATGGCAGCCGCGAGGGTGTGGACATAGGGCAAGGAGTCACAATATGGTCCTGAGGTTCAGGAGGTAGATCAGAGAACTGGATAAGGAAATGGGCCCAACAAAAGGAAAATAACCAGGAATCTAGAAGTATTTATTTATCAAGAATAAGGGCCATGCACCTCACTGGGGAGTCAAGGCTGTGGTTTAACCAAACACCAAGGACAGAGTAAAGGCCAGGCTAGGCAGAAGAGTCTTTCACTTAGTTATATCCTTGTTGGTTCAACCAATGTTTAGTGAGAAACTCCCAGAGGCCAAGCACCAAAGCAGGTGCCTAAGACACAGAGCTGGTCACTTAGAACACCCTGTGTAATAGAGGAACAGAATAGCAACAGTGTTTGGGAGCATTCATGGGGGCAGCAGGTGTCCGGCTCAGATAGTCAGATGACTCCTTTTGCAAGGAAGTGGTGTAGATATGTAGGGCAGAGGGGAGGCAAGATTCACTCAGCAGGGCAATTTCCCACAGCCCTACAATGACAGGTCACAGTACCGTTAGCACAGACAGGGCTTGTCTGCAGAGGTGGAAGGCAGGAGTCAGGAGTGGAGGTATGTGGCTGGTGTTCATGAGCTAGCCCAGCCACAATAAGGGCTCAAGTCAGGGGATCAGAAAGAGTTGTAGGGCAACACAAGCCAGAACACCGTGTTGTGGGCCCCTGGGAGAGCCAGAGCCCTGGAAAATCTGTAATGCCTTCATGGGTCCTTTTATCCTCAGAGCTCTGGGTGGGTCTGTGGCCTCCTCCCTCTGACTGTCAAATAGACTTCACACCGGATGAAGGTATCATCTCCGTAGAGCTGGGGTCTTCTTAACCCTCCAAATAACTTTATTCCCACTGCAGATAGGAAGTCTGTATCTTCCAGTTTGATTGGGGGCTTGCCAATTCCACAGAGTCTTTCAGCTGGGCAGGTCCTCTGGCATTTCATTTCCCAGGGATATTCCATACTTGGCCCATGGCAGAGCCTGCAGTAATCCAAGTGAGAAATCAAGAGACACACACCATTTGGAAAGCAGAAGCCCAGATGCCAGAGTAAGACAGTGACATGTTAATAATACTTCCACAAGTTTTTACTGTGTTGGGCAATCTGTACCTGCTCTGATGACTAATGGTGAGCAAGCCATGTTCTCTGTCTTGATGTCACCTACACATTCGTCAGCCAAAGAGCCTAAAGAATATATCACTCAGGACATAGATGCTGCAATTCTAACAGAACCTCAAAATAAGATGGAACCGTACTTCTCTCACACGAGTCATTACCCAGGTGCCTTCCATCTTGTTGCTCTGCAGTCCCACGTGTGTGGCCCCCATCCATGTAGTCCAAGATGGTTCATCATGACGCTCACATTCCCAAACGTACGAAGGAGGAGAGAGGTGGGAGAATGAAAGGTATCAACCCCTCCCCTTACCAGCCCAGAAGTCACACACCACTTGAATCCAAACTCTTCTTGCAGAAATTAATCACATGACCTTACTGGACCACAAAGGATCCTGGGAGAAGGAATCTGCAGCCAGACAGCCATGTGCCCAGGCTCACTGTCAATCACCGTGGAAGCAGATGAGTAGGACTCTCTAATGAAGCAGATAGGTGAGTAACAAGAGGACACAGCTCGCCAAAAAAGAAAAGCAAATGATGTGCGAAAGCTGAGCAGGAAAGGAAAACCCTATTACTGCACAGGATCTAAGGGGCAGGAAGGAAGGAGGGGCAATACCAAAAAACAAAGGGAGCGTGGACTCTGGGACCAGGCTGTGGGACATGTAGGAACTTCACCTGTTTTCCTCCTGAGACAATTCATTTAGCTTCCAATTCATTTAGCTTTCGTATTACGGAATAAAATGCACAAAAACAGCCAAGAGCATCTTCCAGCATTGAGCCCTGTGATGTTTGTGCCAGGTACCTTCCTCCCAAAGGTACACACAGGAAAGGGATTCGGGGAAGAGCATCGCCCGCAGCACACCTGGCGAATGAGCTCCCCCAGGGCTTATGCTTTTAGTTCCAGGCTGTCCATTATGAAGAATCACTAAGAAGACTGACAGCTGCCCGTCAGTGGTGTGGACCTGTTGCCTTACCAACCATCCTAAGGGCCATAAGGATGCCGACGATGATGTCAAAGCTGATGTCACACTGGAGTAGCAATGGTTTCCCTTAGCATCCTCGGTGGAAAGGTGCAGTGAAGTAGAAGCCTTACCTGGCACCAGGGTGGTGGGCAAGGGAGACTTTCAGGGCAAACCTAAGCCCTTCCCCGGCAGAGCAAGAGGGGAGATGGCAGCAAACGCCCCGATGGTGCGCTGTCAGGTTGTCTCCTCACTGCCCTGCGTGTTTCCAATTCATTTAGCTTTCGTATTACGGAATAAAATGCACAAAAACAGCCAAGAGCATCTTCCAGCATTGAGCCCTGTGATGTTTGTGCCAGGTACGATGCTAGGCATTTGATGGTGTTTATAAAACGCTTTCATGACATCTTCATTTGGCCCTTACGTGGTGAGGGGACCATGCAGGTATCAGAGATATTCCAACTTGGAATTTCCCACAGGGAAAATGTGATCGGTGATTTCCCCGAAATCGCGAGGCTAGTCCATATCCCAGGCTGGCCCCAGCGCCCTCCTCCCTGTCTGTGGTGGCCTCTGATGCTGCCTCTGATGACACAGGCCAGTTGGCTCCCGGGATTTCTTGTCCAGTGTGGCTGTAGGGTGCAATACACAGTGGTTTTCTAATATCAGCCAAATCCCAGGACACGTATGTTCCACTCGGGATCTGAAAACCCTAGTGTCTCAAACAGAAAAAGCGGAGGGTGGCAATTCTCTTCGAAAGGGAGCTGGTTCACACAGGGCTTCCTTGATAAGCGAGGCCTTGGAGAACAGAAACACTTGGCTCCTTTTGCTGCCAGGAGGGAGGCTGCCTACACCTGCGGGATCCCTGGGGTTTGGTGAGACCCAGTGGTGACTAGACTGGGGCTTGTGTCTTTGGGCTTGGGAGTTTTTCCCTTAAAATTCTCAGCCTCTGCCGTCAGATCCTGAGGGAATGATCCATGCACAGTAGCTTTGAGCTGGCTTCATCTCAAGTCTGTGACCTGCCAGTGGCATTTGACCCTAAATATTATTGCCTCCTCCCCGCCCTTCCTCCTATCCCCTCCACTTTCCCCTCCTAGCTCCCTTTCTCCTCCTTGTCCCTCCCCCTCCCCCTTCCCCCCCCACCCCGCTGCAGCACGCCTGCCCCTGTCCCACCCACCTCCCCTCTTCTGCAGGTTCCCGATCCACTGCTCCAACCTCCTTTTCTCCAGCCACACTCCCTGCCCGAATCAATAGCTCAGCCAGCACCATGACCTCACATACTGGACTTACACCAGTGCTGCCAAAGTCCCATCTGACCCCAGTCCAGATCAGCCGTCACTCCAGACTCAGAGACCTGAGTGTCTACCTGACCTCCCAACAGTGTGTGTGCAGAGTCCCTGCTCCGCCCTCCCAAATTCAGCTCCCCCAGCCGTCCTCACCTCGGGGGGCACCAATTTCACTTTCCCAGTACTGAAGACCACACTTTCTCGAATACCTCACATGCAAACTGTTGGCAAATCTTACTGACTCTATTTGAAAAAGTATCTAGAGCCTGGCGCCCATAGCACAGTGGTTATGGCGCTAGGCACATGCACCGAAGGTGGCGGGTTCAAACCCAGACCGGGCCAGCTAAAGAACTGCAACAAAAAAATAGCTGGGCATTGTGAGGAGCACCTATAGCCCCAGCTACTTGGGAGGCTGAGGCAAGAGAATCACTGAAGCCCAAGAGTTTGAGGTTGCTGTGAGCTGTGACACCATAGCACTCTACGGAGGGCGACACAGTGGGACTCTGTCTCAAAAAAAAAAAAAAGAAAGAAAGAATCTCCAGCCTGACCGCACCATGGCCTCCATATGAGCTCCCATCCCTCGCCAGGATTATCACCACGGCCTCCTAATCCAAGGCTCTGCTTCCACCCTCAGCCCTCGGTCTGCACTCAGCACAGTCCTGGAAAAGAAGCTGCAGAAACCACAAATGAATCATGTCACTTCTCTTCCCAATACCTGGCTCCCCCTCCCTGGGAACAGCAGCGAGGTCCTCAGGACGGGCTCCTGGGTCCCCCATCTTTCCCCTCACCCCCAAACATATCCGCCTTTACCTCTGTCTCACCCCCGCCAGATGCCCTCCCCCTCCAGCGAGGCTGGTCCCTCTGTTCCCAGAATACGCTGCTGCCCTCCTGCCTTCCCTGGGTTTCGGCTTGGCCAGTCCGCCCGCCTCCTCCAGGTCTGTATCCAAGTGTCACCTTCCTGGTGGAGGCTCCCGCAGCCCAGCGCGTCCCTCTCCCCACCAGGCCTCCTCCTCCTCTCCTTTACGTTTCTGCTTCGCTCTTACTCCCTCTGACGTGCTGTGCATCCCATAATGTCCTGTGCTCCGTCTGCTCCCCTCCCTCGGTCCGAGGCTCCCCGAGAGCAGGACTTCTGTCTGTCGTGCTCACGGCTGTTCTTCCCACACCTGAGTGGTGCTGGGGGCTGGGCCCGCAGTAGGCCTGCAATTAACATTTGTGGAAGAAGAAAACTGAATGACTACTCCCCCTATCCCCCAACCCCCCACCTTTTGACCCTGAGCGAGAGACACGCTCCCTCTGGGTGTGAATTCTACATCCGTCGCGTGAAGAGGCTTTGTCTTCCCCGTGGAGTCGGTCTCAGGCTGAGAGAGAGTGTGCAAAACCAGGCCAGTGCCCGGCACGCGGTGATTCACTGCCAGTGTTAGGGGAAAATGCGGCCACATGAAACACAGAGCCCCCACCCAAAGGAGCAAGAGCCTGTCGCGGATCTGGGAGACCTCTCCCCCCTTGACCTCTGAGCTGGTGATGACCCCCTGGTACTTTCCCTGCCATGGGAAGAGGTCTGATCTAGTCCATGACCACTCAGTCCCATGACTCAACTGCAGTTCATCCATGCACGCGATCAACAAAATTTACAGTAGCTCAGACGCTAGAGACCAAAAGAAAAAGAAGACTTTGCTTCTCTCCCTTCACAGCAGATGAGCAGGTAGACAGCTGATGTCAGGGAATGTGGTCAGCTCGGGAAGCTCCCGAGCCAGTCGGAGCCTGCCCAGCACCCTGCCCCGTCCCGTCCCCGCCCCACACCCTGGCCTACAGAGTTATCTCAAGGTGCCTGACAATCAGGAACAGAACCAAACGCATCCTGCTGCAGGCACGCTGACTCGGAAGAGTTGGGCCTCTTGTCTATCAGAACGCAGGCGAGACACGAGCTCTGGAGGGTCCCTCGTGGTTCTGAGGCCGAGTGACTCCTCCTCGGGGCTTCCTCTGCTGTCACAGTCTAGCTCTGGGGAGAGCTGGTCCATAATGCAATGATGGGTCGCTAAGAAAGAGGTTCTGTGTGCCTCTCTGGGCAATCAACAAGCCTATGGGAGCTGAAACAGGAGTCGGAATGCTCCGGACCCAGGCCCAGCCTCCCTCGGGGGTGGGAAGGGCACCCACGCAGTCCCGCTCCTCCTGACCACGACTTCCCTCCCTCTCATCTTCGTAAGGGGCAACCTCCTGCCCAGCTCCAGAGGACAGGCGTCCAGCATCACAGAGAAAGGCTGGGGCTGGGCCGCCCACTCCCTGATTCCTGGACTTCCACCCTTCCACTTTGCAGCTGCCATTTCCCCCAGGGGCCAAGGTCTTCCCTCAAATGGGTGCCCTTGGAAACGATTCACCTAGAGGATGTGGGCGGGCCTTGGGCAGCACTGCAGGAGGAGTCCCGTAAGTGCTTGAGCCGGGAGTGCATCGTGAGACCATAGTGGGCGGGGGTCGGGGTAGGGATGGGACGGGGGCTGCCTCTTTCCTGCATGCCCCAGTCCTGCGAGAGAGACTCTGTGACGGGGTGTTTCCCCACTGGTTGCTGAGCTGCCAGCACTTCCTGCAAGATCCCACTTGATAAGACAGGGCTGGGAGGAGGGCAGGAAGTCTCTAGAATGTTCTGGCAGCTCAGGCCCTCTCCCTGGCATGCTCAGGAGACTAACCCACAGAGTGTCCTTCTCAACCCCAGACAAGCTGTCCTCTCAGCGATGGAGGGGGCAGCTCCCTCTGATCAGGGAAGCTTTTCTGAGCTACCCCCAAAATGAGGGGGGCTGCCAGGATGCAGGCCATGTCATCAAACTGCACACAGGGCCAGTTCTGAGCTCATCCGTGTGGCTCCTTTCAGAGCCACACGTGCAGACAGGCCCCTCAGCCAGGACATGCACCTCCTGAGGGGCCAGGTGTGCCCCAGTGCTGGGCGGGGACGGGGCGGAGCTACAGCCTGCACCTCTCCTGGGAGGGACCAGTGGTGAGAGGCCTGGGCTCTGTCGGAGGCAGTGGCTGTTCAACACTGAGCAAGTTAGTGCACTTCTCTGAGACACACCGGGTAAAACGGGGTGATGACTGTGATGTGACTGTGTCACAGCCCTGCGGAGGGGCGATCACATGTCCAGCAGCAGACAGGGCCAGGCATGTCGATTACACTTAGGATATGGAAGCTGCTGCCTTTGCTGGAGAAAAAGAAGGAGGCGGCCAGCCAGGTCCGCGGCCAGCATGACCCGGAAGTGTGGGAAGCTGCACCCGTGCTGCTGCCGGCCTGCTCGTGGACCTCACTTACTGGACACCCATATCCTCTTCCAGAGGTGCCCGGGTTCCTCAGCAGAGTCCGCGGAGCCTCACTCGACTTCAGCTGTGACACTGCATGATTTGTCTCTCCCACTTGTCACCAACTGCTTTGGCATAGGGATTCCACCCTGCCCTCTGCCCCCCACCTATTGGACCCAGTGAATGCAATGGAGCCCTCAGCCCTGGGGCCACAACAGCGGCTGTGGAAATGGGGTGACCTGCTCTTCTCACATCATCTTCATTCACTTCATCCCCGTGGAGCTGCTGAGATCATCGCTCATCAGCCGGAAAGCAAATAGCAGGCAGTGAGGGCAGGTGATTCATCAAAAGTCGCTTACTAAAGTAACAGCAGAACCAAGGTGACAATATGTCACTGCCTCAAGCTCAGAACCGAGAGCTCAGAGCAAGGCTTGGCCTACTCCACATGATTCCATGAACACAAGACAACCTCTGGTCATAAAAAAAAAAAAAAAAAAGATACACAGCAAGTCAAACATGGAATCCTAGCACTTTGGAAGGCCAAAGCAGGAGGATCACTTGAGGCCAGTTTGACAGAGACACCATGTATACAAAAAAGAGAGAGAGAAATAGAAAAATTAGCTCTCTATTAAAAAAGTTTAAAAATTAGCCAGGTATGGGGGCATGCACCTGTAGTCCTAGCTACTCAGGAGGCTGAGGCAGGAGGATCCCCTGAGCCCAGGAGTTGGAGGTTGCAGTGAGCTGTGATGATAGCCTGAGCAACAGAGAGAGATGTTGTCTCAAAAAATAAAAGAAAGAAAAAGAAAAGAAATGGTGAGAACTCAACTCAAGAATCTTAACTTAAACACATCTGCAAAGTCCCTTTCACTATGGAAAGTAATATAGGTACAGGCTCCCAGGATTAGGACATGACCTATATAACATGGATTTGGAAATTTTTGAATGAAGGACTCTTCCTAAATTCCAGCAATCTCTAAGACTCAAGATGCTTTAGTAAATTTTGCATTCTATAGTTTGGAATCACATCTTACCCAAATTTGGGGTTTGGATCAGCTCAGCCTATTTATAGAATGTTCATAGGCTATGACTACCTGCCCAGGAGAAAGAGGACCCCACCTGTTGTGGGGCGAATTGTGTCCTCCAAAAAAGATATATTGGCGTCCTAAACCCGAGGCCTAACCCCGAATGTTGAGCTTATATGAAAACAGGGTCTTTGGAGATGTAATCAAGTTAAGACCTTATTGGATCAGGATGGGCCATATATCAAAAGAGTGATGTCCTTACAAAGAGAAAGAGATTTGGACATGGAGACAGAGGAAGGACAACCATGTGAGGATGAGGCAGAGTCTGGAGAGATACAGTTCTAAGCAAGGAGTGCCAGGGACTGGCACCAACCACTAGAAGCTAGGAAGAGGCGAGGACAGAGTGTGGCCCCGTGACACGCTGATGTCTGACCTCCAGCCTCCAAAAATGTGAGAGGGAAAGTTCCTATTGTTTTAAGTCACCTATTTTGGGATCATTTGTTACAGCATCCCTGGGAAACTATACACCCTCTGCCCCCTCCCAGCCCTGGCACAGGGGGCTCCTATAAGCTGTCCCTGAAGATGCTGCCAGATAGACTCCAAAGCCCTCCTGTTTCTCCACTGCTGCAGACACTGCTGACAAGGGCAGGCTTTGCCACTGAGAATGAACCATTGACTCTGGCCGCGTTTTATGGACAGACTCAAAGTCACCACTGTGAGTTCAGTTCTTTCCCCTCTGTTTCTTGGAAAGCACCTCTCAGGACCATTTCAAGAAAAATAAATTGTGAGGTTAAGTATCTATTTAAAGCAAACATCATTTTGAGTTCCAATAACAAGCCAGGCCAGTTGGGTCTTTAGGACAAGGCTGGAGCAACTGCGAGCAGGCACGTGACTGCAGGCCGGGCCCAAGCAGGCCTCTGCGCGCTTGTCACCCGACATGCTCTGTCCCCTGTACCTGACAGTCAGCCTTGGTTGCTGCCTCTCTGGCTCTCAGCTCCAAATAGACACAGAACTGTGTGCTCACCAAGTAAGAATTTTTCAGGCAGCTTTGAAGTAAGGTTTACCACCTTGGCAAGCTTAGCAGGAACATTTTGAATCCATTTTGTCCCTTTCACCCCCAAATCCCCAACTGCTTAGTTGTAACTGGTTTTATGAATGCAAAGCTCTGGGCGAGGCCTCCAGGAACTTGGAGCCTCAGAGTCCATGAGTAACCCAAACTCGGATGCATCACACGTGCGTGTTCCTGGCTGGAGTTCAGAGTAAGCCAAAGACTCCTTTTGTTTCAACATTGCTGAGTGGCCCTCCCATGGGGGGCAGTGGCAACAGAATAGACCTCTAATCATCTCCATGGCAAGCACTGCTCTAGGCACTGGCAATATGCTGGTGAGCCCCTTTCCCCATGGGGCACCCTTCGATGCCTGGGAAATACAAAAAATGCAAAGGCAAGCAGACAAGTAAATCAAATAACTGTGGGTTGAAATAATTATCATAAGGAAACCTAGGAGCTAAGACCAAGGAGGACCGACACGCCACCGGGGGAGCAGCAATGCTCCTCGAAGAAGGTGACACCCAAGCTGAGCCCCAAAGGAAATCAAGGAGCAAGGTGCAGGAAACAGTATGGATTCCAGCCGGTGGGAAGAGTAGCTGCAAAGGGCCTGTGGCGGCAAAGGCCTTGGCCAGTGTCTGTGGAATGAAAGGACAGCAGTGTGGCAGGAATGTGGTGAGCACACAGGAGCCTGGGGCAGGAGGGGGCTGGAGAGGTCTGCGGGCCAGATCATGCTGGGCTGTGCTCCAAGTTTGGATTTTATTCTAAATGTGGCAGGAAGCTATTGCAGGGTTTAATGATGTGTGCGAGTGGGGAGCGGGGAGGGGTCAGAGAACACAATCTCCTCTCCCTTCTCCTCCTTTTTCTTCTGCTGCTCCTTCTCCTCTTCCTCCTTCTTCTCAGACAATCACTTTTGCAGCTCTGTGGGGACAGTAGATTAGAGGTGGGCAGGGAAGTGGCCTTTCAGGACAGATGTGGTGGGAACCTGAACTTGGTTTGTGGCGGTTGCAGGAAGAGAGCATGATCAGATGCAGGCAGGAGATGTGATTCAAAGGACCTGCTGACGGCTGGGGGATAGGTATCTGGGGAGGGTCTCGGAGGGCTGACTGCTCTCCCACTGGGTTTCTGTCTCACCACGGAGTGGCACACCAGGCTCATGGGAGACCCTATGGCCATCAGGGTCCCATTCAAGCCTCACCGTCAGTAGTAAAGTTGGACATCTCTGGTCTTCTCTGGAGCTCATCTAGGTCACATGCAAGATGCTTTGGTGAGCCCTACCTCATATTGTAATAGGCAGCATTTTCTTCCAAATTTTTTCTTCATTTTTTAATTGCCATAGAAAATCTTGCCTGAAAGTACCTCCCTAAAGTGGGGTCCTAACTCAGAGTCAGTAGTGAGCTGGAAAACAAGTTCTCTGGGGGGTGAAAAACGACACCCTGATTTGTAGCCTTTACCCATTTCTGTGGTGGAAATATTCTCACCATGGCGCCTTGAAAGTTGTCAATAGGTAACCAACTCACCGAATTCCTGAGTAGTCAACAATTGGCTCTCCAGGAAACTTGCTAATGTGCTGAGCCCATAGGTATAGATGGGAATGTGCCCAGTAATCACTGCATGCTCAAGACTGTCCACACCGGTTAGCTTCAAAACCAAACCTATTACTCAAGGCACCATCTCTCCACTGATGATGCAGAATGGCCTGGAAGAACATTCCCCGTGGGTAAGTTTGGAAAGTGGAAGGGAGGGTTAGAAAATCGGATGGCAACACTGGCTCTGCTGCTGATTGACTCAGTGACCTCAGGCAAGTCACGGAACCGTCTCTGAGTGTCAGCCTACACGTCCCCAAAATGAGAGGCAGGTGATATTTAATACCAAGCCACAGAATGCATTCCCAGCCTATGGACTCCATGCATCACTAAGTTTCCCGGAGAATCCTCTTCTGGCCGGGGCAACTGTGTGGGTTGGGAAGCCAGAAGAGACTGCTGAGCACAAGACCAGCCCAGCAGCCTCGCAAGGTGCCCTCAAGCCAGCTCCTACAGACTGGTCCTTTCTCCTTAAACACCCTATTTTTGGATGCAGATAAGAGTCAACAGAACAGAAAAGGAAGGTATACAGAGGCAACTCAGAGTAATGAGGTGACAGGATGAGGGTGGGGAATTTAGACGTATCAGGAATCAAAGATGGCTCCCAAGGTCCCACCATGTGATAGTTTCCCGTACCACGTGGAACAGTACGGGCAGCATCGTTTGGATTTCTCTGGCCAGTAGAACTGTACTGAATGGCTAAAGAGTCTGCACCTTTCAAAGTTGATGAGGAATTTTCTGGGATGTCCCCCAGCACACTTCTTAGGAGAGGACCCCAACACAGCTCCAGGACCTTGTCCAGGGGCTGTGAGTGGCAACACTGCCTTCTAGGGGCGTCACTGCCTTCCCAGCTGCAGCTCATGGACCACCCCTCACAGACAGGCACCCTCTCCACTCTTCACTCTTCATCCCATCCCCAAGGTGAGTCCTGAGACACCATCCTCATCCCAGAGTCACACAGCTAATGTCCTCGTCTACAGTTGAGAAGTCAGGGAAGGGGGTCTGAGACGTCTTTACACACCTGGAGAGCAAGGATTGAGTCTTCCTTCCTTCCTTCCTTCCTTCCTTCCTTCCTTCCTTCCTTCCTTCCTTCCTTCCTTCCTTCCTTCTTTCCTTCCTTCCTTCCTTCTTTCCCGCCTTCCTTCCCTCCTTCCTTCCTTCCTTCTTTCCCTCCTTCCTTTCTTCCTTGTTCTCAACCTTTTCTGCACATCCTGAGTCCACTGGCTATTGACCCACAAAATACCAAGGCGACCTTGTCTATGTTTTTACCTCCTTATTTGGCTGAATATGCCTTTTCAAAATCAAGATGTTCGGAGAGCTTTTTTAAAATAAAACTATATGAAAATAACCCCAAACAGAACAGAATACTGAGGGTAACCATATAAAAACAATTTCAGCTGAGAAAAATAACCCCATCCTGCCGAGTCCCAAACAGAAGCGTGGTTTCCAAGGGACATTAGCAAAGTGCAAAGCTCCTGGCAGTGGGCGGGAAGGAATGCCTGCCCTCTGTCCAAATAAGCAAACATCCTCCAGAATCCAGCATCTGTGCCCAACATGTCGTGGTTCCAATTTGCTTCCTGTTTTGTGGCCCCCCAGAAGCACAGCTCACTGACTCACACAGATCTGCCTGTGTGGGTATCTGAGCAGGGAGACAAATCCAGCAGGTACTCAAGATATTTGGCCAAGAAGAACTGCATCCCCTCAGAAATCTCCCATTGCCAGCACTTTTTTTTTTTTTTTTGATTTCCAAGATAGATGGGTTTTTATTTATAGGACTAAGGGCTTTATTGTTTTTCAAATACTTTGCAAATACTTAGAAGGAGCCAAGAAAATTGGTCATACACCTGGACAGCTGATCCAACCTCAAAAATCTTCTGACCTTAATGAAAAAGGCCTAATTTTTCCCTGGCCTTGAACACACATTTCTTTTCTTCCCAGCACTATCCATTGTGTGGCATGGGCAGGCAGGGGGCCTGGTCCATGCAGATGTGCAGGAACACCCAACTCATCAGGATTCTTCCCACTGGCCCCAGCCCAAAGGTCCCTCCTTCAGACGGGACCCCTCGAAAGGGGAGCAGGTGACTCAGGGCCCCCTCTCCAAGGGGCTCAATGAGCAAGTACATTCTCATGTGTACTTTAACGCTCACATATGAATGTGAATACCTGTGAATATACTTGTGAATATCTGTGTGTGCTAAAAGACCAACTTCTTAGAGATCTTTGAAGGTGTCAGGAAAGAGAATTCTGGGGGGAAACATTTCCTTGCTCTATAGATGCTTCCATTATGTCTTCCAGAACCTGAGAGAAGGTAGCCAAGATTTGGAGCGTGGCCTGGAGACAGAATTTGCAGCTCTGTTTCCTAAAGAATGCTTCACAGCCCTGCAGGCTGGAACAGGTGGGTGCTGGGAAATTTGGCTGACAGGTCAACTTCAAGGTGATCTGCTGGCTGAGTCTTCTGTCTTTCAGCTAAGCTCCCAACCCACCTCTGGTGCCTGGTGAAGGTAAATAATTATGACTAAGTGTATGAAGCAGAAGGGTCTCAGCACACCTGTAATTACCACCTGGCATGTCTCTGCGGAACCTGGGAGTTTCCCAGGGAGCCAGGGAGGCCATTTCTGGAAAGGGTAAGTCAAGGTGGGTCCTCTGGGCAAGACTGAGCTGGAGCAACCAGAATAAAAATTTATATAATCAGACAGGTGTTTTGTTGCTTGGCAGGAACAGTCAGCCTCCAAGTTCCCAGGAACCTGTGCTGATAGAAACCTGGTCGAAACACTCACATACATCTAAAAATGTCTAGAAACAAACAAAACGTAATCGTCTTAGAGCAACACTGTCTCGCAGAAATATGGTGGGAACTGCACATGTCAGCTTAAATTTTCTAGGAGCTGAGTTGAAAAAGATACAGGTGAGATGAATTTTAATAATATATATAGCTCAATTAACCCAAAGTATTATCACTTCATCCTGTAATCAATAGGTATTTTACTTTCTGCTTTTTCATTTTTCATACTAGGTCTCCAAACTCTAGGTGCATATAACATTGCCAGCACATCTTACTCAGAACTAGTATTTCAGGCACTAATAGCTGCTCACCTGGGCCTGTGCACTGCACAGGAGAATGTCAGCCTGGATGTTTCCACCTCGTGACCTCCTAAAGAGCACCAGGCCCCTGGCAGACTTATGAACATTTCATATAAAATGAATGAACTTGTCATATGTGAAATTGTATTTGCCTTCTTAAACTAATAGCATTCTTCCTAAAATCATAAAATAAAAATTTCTAACCACAATAGTACTAGGCAGACATGAGGCCCAGATTTGGTTGATACTTTCATGCGCTGATAACAGCAGCCAAAGTTGCTGACTTCGGTTAATAATTTATTGCCCCTAGCAGTGGAAAAATAAATAAGACCCATTCTCACTGCTCCACCCCTGAAGGCCACTCACCAATGTCTGGATGCACACACGCATTCCCCAGCTCTCTGCCACGGGGCACGGAAACTGCCTTCAAGGACAGCACGGCCCGTGACAGCCAAGCAGGCCAAAAATGCCTAAGGCTGTGCGTCCAAGGGGCCGCGCTGACAGGGACACGAGTGCCACCTGGATAGAAGGCTACAGCCCTGGGTTCTGAACAGGGACTAGGAATTCCTCAGGAAGGGAACCCCCAGGCAGAGGAAGCAACAGAACAGAAGCTTGTGACCGCCCTACAGGGCAGGGAGCACAGGACTTCAAAGTCATTCTAGAGCAATTCCTAAGTCTGGAGGGACCCGTCCTACTTTGGGGAAATCCAGAACAGCGTGGCCCAACCAGGATATAATGCCAGCCTCATATGTGACATTTTTAGTACCCACATTGAAAGGGTCAAAAGAAATAGGTTAATTTTAATGACATTTCATGTGACTCACTTTGTCTAAAACATTGTCATTTCGATGTGTGAGATGTCTCATGTTCTTTTTGACCTAAGACTT
The DNA here is from genome assembly GCA_963573935.1 of Arctocebus calabarensis. Classification (NCBI taxonomy): domain Eukaryota; kingdom Metazoa; phylum Chordata; class Mammalia; order Primates; family Lorisidae; genus Arctocebus; species Arctocebus calabarensis. The sequence continues at coordinate 16,399 of CAUYON010019204.1, read as the reverse complement.
CCAGATCTGGTATGTACCTGACACGCAGAGCGCGTCTGGATTCAGACCAGCCACATCTGAAGTTGGAACTGTTCCGTATCTCCTGTGGCAGGTGGCACCATGTTTGGGGGCACCAGACCAGATGCAGGTGTGTGTGTAATGATTAACAACCTCTGCTCAGGTTCTTGGGTCCAAAAGAGGGGTCAGGCGAGCTTCCAGGAGAGTTCTGGGGAAGAAGTGGGAGGTGAAGTCACACACCATTCCCATGGGGCCGGCAGGCCGAAGCAGGTGCTATTACCTGAGAAGGAGCGCCAGGCAGCACCTCCTGGCACATGCTCCCGAGTGCATCTGTGCAATAGCCTCGGCACAAAAGACAGCACTAAATTTTACCCAGTGCCTGGACGCCAGATCACAAGGCTGACCCAGAAAAGGGTGAACGCACCTGTGAGCGGGGGAGGCGGGCAAGTCCACGGAGGTCAGCTGAGGTCACCAGGATGCCTCCCCCTCCACTGCCAGGGAGACAGCCAGGCCATCCAGTGTGGAAATGTTTGGATAGGGGCAGAGAGGGTGAGGCAGGGTGTCAGTCAGCAGCCCACCATGGGTGACGGGGCCCTGTGCCTGGGCTACCGAGACACCAACATCTTTCCTAGTAAGTCTGGTGGTGCCCGGGCCCCTCCAGAAGAACAGCCTCTTTCTTCCCTCGGCCCATTCTACTTCAAAGGGGATGGAAAACAAGCCAAACCCACTGAGAATTTGGACGCAGCCTCACTCTCCCCTGGCCTCCAGCTCTGCGACAGATCCGCTTTGGGAATGAAGGGGGCATCTCTCCAAGACACTCTACTCTGTGGGCACGCTGTCCACCCTCCAGCTGGTCTCCCAGGCTGCCGTCCTTCTCTTCTGGCTGGGGAGGGATCCCCTTGAGAGTTTCCCTCCCCTCTGCCCTCCCTCCTGCCTGGCCACTGGGCTGCCATGGCAGGAGAGGTCCTAGTCAGGTGTCCCAGCCCCATGCAAAGGGAACTCAGTATAACACCGTGGGTGTGTGTGTGGGGGGGGGGGGAAACAGGTGCACTGTTAACTGAGGTCTGGGAAGGAACAGCCTATGCAGCTGCTCAGAGTCTTTCAGCAATAAGAAATGCACAATAGATCAGCCCTCACTTACAAAGCAATTTTAAAAAATACATATTTAAAAAGAAATGCAGACTATTCTCTATAGAGTCCTGGAGAAAGCAAAGGTGGCCAGCACAGCCCCTGCATTTGGCGGTTTACAACCTTGGTTCACTAATAAGCCCTTGTAACGTGATTACTGGTGGGTTTTGCAAGCCTGTAGACCCAGGTGTGGCTGAAGGTCAGCTGCTCCGGGACAGGGGCTCTCCTGCTGTTGGGAGAAGCTTACAAAGAATAATTTTCCTGCCCCAGGGCTTGTAGATGATTAACGTGTCTCTTTGGGTTAACCAGAGAGTTAATGGTTATTCGAAGTACTTTTTGATAAAGGGGGGTGGTACGGAGGGGAGAAAATGAATATGTTAACCATTAATGGAGGGAAAAGCCATAAAAATTAGGATGGAGAGCAATTTGGCTGGGAGAGGAATTCACGGGCTGGAAGGGTCAGCTAGGCAGCCCTGATGGGAAAGGGAGGGGCTGCAGGGAGGCCTTAGAATTCATGCATCTTGGAGCTTGAGGTCTTGCTTGTCGACTCTTTCCCCCTTGTTTCATGGCTCTGAGGAAACAGAGTGGGAATAATGAAACCGTAAACATGGGAACATTGCAAATAAAGTTGGTTTTATTGGCCTTTTTGCTGCAGCCTCCCACAGCTCAGCCTGTAGGGCTTATGCGCTGTACGACTTGGTCTCCAGCATCTTTGGGGAACAGCCAGGGAGACGATGGAACCCACAATGGAAGAAAGGGAGGGTGTGGTGGAGGAGGCCAGTGTTCCCGAGGCATAGCCCTCCTGCTAGGCCGGGCAGCATCCTCTGATGGCAGAGGCTGCCCTGGGGCACAGGCCATCTGTTTGCTGCATTGAGAAAGGGCAGCATCGCCTCAACCCCCAGTGCAGTGAACAGGACGACTCAGGGGCAAAACTCCCAGACGCCACCAGGGACAGCTCCTGATAGAGCCCGGCTGGCACCCGCAGATCTTTCTAGTGGAAGACAGCTGTCCCCAACCCACCACATACGTGTAGAGTGACATACTTTCTAGCGTGTTGAGTCCAGCTCCTTCCTTGTTAGGAAGACAAGACTAAGGGCCGGGGGTGTGATGTAAACAAGTGCTGGATACATTTAAGGAAAGAAGGGCTCACTTTGCTGCTGGGGTGGTGACGGAGCCCCCTAGAGAAAGCTGCATTCAGAGCTGGGCTCTAGGCTGGACAAGGCGATGGCACAGAGGCCTACGAAAGACTAGCTGAGAAAGGGATGGCAAGAAATGTCTAAGGAAGAGGGTGCTGGGAGCGGGGCAGACATTATGGGGAGGTAGATTCTGGGGGCGCGGGGCTGCACTCACACCCCTCTCACTGGCATCAGGAAAAGGCCTGAGAGGAGACTGGAATTACTGAAGTGGGAGGTGGGGGTCTGAGGTCCGGGGGAGTGAACAGGACAACCAACAAATCACTGTGAGGTCACCAGGATGGGTATGGATGACAGAGGGGAGCAAGAGGCCTCCCAATACAACGACTCGACCCCATGTGGGGCTAAGGATGGAGAGTCAGAGGAGAGGGACCGCAGGGCTCCAGAGAGGGTGGCATGTGCCACAGGGCAGGGAGAACAGCCCGGGCAAGGGAAGGCTCTGCTTCCCTGTGCTCTAGAGCCAAGATCAGGGAGCAAAGATTCCAGACACTGAGGGCACATGGGGTGGGGGGCTCTGAGAGGCATTTTCTGTCTTCACCAGAGTGGGGGTAAGAAACACACAACTGGGATACAGAGAAAGGGCCTCAGTCTTGCCCACCGGAGTCAGAGATTATTACACATACAGACTCCTGCCAACTGACCAGCACTACTGCCACCAATATCTCTTTCGGTGCAGGGCACAAGCATGTGTCTTTTCTTCAAGGTCAATTTTAACATGAGGCCAGGACTATGAATCACTGCAGTCCGGCAGCCTGAGACTTACTGTCTTGGTTCCTGTCCTGACTCTGCTACTTAATGACTCCGTGTGTGTGCGACTGCTCTTGCCTCAGTGTTCCCAGCTTCAAAATGGGATTCTAGCAGCACCTTCTCCACAGGACATGGTGAGGATGAGATGTGATAATTCGTATAAAGTTCTGAGCAACAGCCTAACACAGCAAGTGCTTAGTACACGTTGGCTGCTAGCTACATGGTGTGAGGAAGGGTGTGGTGGGGGTGACAAAGTGCTGCAGGGAATCCAGTGGGGGATCTCACCTGGATTTGAGGGTCAGAGAAGGCTCTCTGGTGGAGGTGACTTACAGGAAAGTGAGAGGTTATCTAGGCAGAGTGGGCAGGGGTCAGAGTGAGGAAGGGGGCAACATTTGGGACAGAGGGGATAGTGTGTGCAAAGTTCCCAGGTATGAGAGCAAAAACAAGGCAAGGACAGATGGCGACTCGCACTGGTGTGCAGAAAGAGACAGGACACAGAAGGGCAGAGGTGGGTGGGTCCTGGCAACCTCTGAATTCTGTCCTGCAGGCAACAGGGGGCTGCTGCAGGGTTTTGATCAGGGAAAGGATCAGACCCGAGTTGTAGAAGCAACTCTCCTGCTACGGTTCAGAAGATGCATTGATAGAGCATGTGAATGTGAAGATAGAGCATGATTGATAGAGATTGATAGAGCATGTGAAGATGCATGTGAAACTCTTGCCAACCTGCCTCCTTCTGTGGGCTCGCCTCCTCTGCGAGCCCACAGAAGGAGGCAGGTTGGCAAGAGTTTCACATGATCCCGACAAGGGAGACAGAAAATCTGAGCTGTGGGGAGAGAGAAAATGGTCAACTCGGAGCCACAGTGGCCGCTGATGGGAGGTGGAGCTCAGCGACATGAGTGTGTCAGGGGTAGCTCCAGGCTCAGGCCTGAACAACCTCCCAGCTCAGTGTCAAGCAAAGGATCAGGGAAAAGGAACACGTCTGGGGAGAGAAATATGCATTCAGTACATTGACTCTGAGGTGTTTATGAGGCTTCCCAATGGACCTGTCCCTAAGCACATGAAGGTTTGAGGCTCAGGACCGCGGCTGGTTGTAGATAGGTTTTTAAAACCATGATCATTTAGAACCGAGGCTGGGAATTGACATGATGCTCACAGAAGCTTCAAGAAGGCCAGGCTGCCATGGACTCAAGGAAGCACCATCTTGGGAAGCACCCCAAGAGATGGGGTGGATAAAGTCGGGAAGAGTTCTTGGTAAGTCTCAATAGCAGGGAAGAACTGTAATACAAGAGACACCTCTGAGTCCCATATTTTGGACTTCTTCTTTTTTGTTGTTGTTGCAGTTTGGCCGAGGCCGGGTTTAAACCCTCCACCCTCAGTATATGGGGCCTGTGCCCTACTGACTGAGCCACAGGCGCCGCCCTGAGTCCCGTATTTTGAAGTGAGGTGGAGCTGTGTGACCCTGAGCACAGCCATAGGCATAGCCATGTGTAAGACCAAGGAAAGCGAAGAGGAAGGTGACGGGTTGGCTCATGAATGGCCACCGCGAGGCTGAAGACACTGACACTGCTCAGGAGACCCAATGAGGCCATGTGCTGGAAGGTGAGTTGTAGTCCAAGGGGTCAAGGACAAGGCTGGAGAGTGTGTGAGAAGTGTGGATGATGACGCAGCTCAGACAGTGCCGGAGCACAGCTGTGGAGGCCACGCCAGGCCCCTCACCTGCCTCGCTCTCACAGATTTAGACCTGGTGAAGACCTGAATGCCTTAAGACCTGTCACCCCACTCTCCATCCTCTGGCTGCTGCAGGGACCCTGTCCAGAAAAAGCCGATCTCAGAGAAGGCACATCCAAGAACCATATTACAGGGGACATTCGTGTGGTAACTCACCTACCCGTGAGTGTGGAGAAGGGCCTGGCGTCTGTCCTGAACTGTATCCTTGACTTGCTCTATGAATGAGAGGTTTAGATTTTCCATCTATTAAGCGGGATAATAATTCTTGACATCTACCTCCCTCACTTAGCCACTATGAACATAAAATATTTCCCAAGAGCTTTGGGTTCACATTAAAAGAAGCTCCCTAAACATCAGAGCACTCACTGTTGGGTTTTCTTGGACACCGATCAACTTAAATGGGTAATAATAAATTCCTCTGCCTATCTCTGCTGAAAGATTAAAAGAGGGAGAATCCCGTAAGACTTTGCTTCTGGAATCCTCTGCTCTGTAAAATCTCTTTTAGGAAAAGGATTTGAGGATATACCCAGATGCAAGAAGTGTCTAGAATTCTGGTTTTAGAAATCTCCTTCCCTGAACCATCTGGACTGAAGCACACAGCCCAGGAGACAGAGGATGAAGTCGGGTGATGTTTTGGGACCATGTGCCGACATAGGGTGAATTCCAGATTCATTTACTCACTCATCTATTCACTCACTCCATGAAATTTTACAGGGCATTTATCACAAGCTCTCCACAAAGCTTCCAACCACCAACCCCAGCGTCTAACCACTGTCTGGCCACAGAATCACCCTTCCCAGCTAGACCTCCCTTCAGAGTCAGTTGCTTGCCTTCCAGCCATGTCCTCGCTCACATTCACCTCTCTCTAGGTCCTTGGGGTGAGATGGTTGCCTGGCAGAAGGAAGTTGTTCTGCGGGATGTGTGTGTGTGACCCAAAGAGCAATACAAGGGGGCCGAATAGGAGTTCCGAATGGCCACTGCACTTCTCCAGTACCCAAAGGTGAGACTTCCTGAGTGGTGAGGGGCGCCGTGATCCTGTCCAGGTAAAATGTCCCACTTCCCTAAAGAGTTTGTACATTTCTCAAGCATCAAGTTCTGAATTCCCTTATCCACCAGAGCTGTTTACATAGTAAGGGTTTATTGAATAGCAAGTGGATAAAGGATTCACTCAGAGAATTTGAGGAATAGATCATTTGCTCTAAACTCCTGCTGGTGTAGGCAGATTCCAGAGAGGTTTCCCTTGGTTTTTCATTCTATGGTGGGCTTCGCGGTTCCTTATCTTCACTAAAGATGGAAGGCAGAGAATCAGAAGGGCGGCAAAGACGCTGCCCTTGAAGGTTCAATCCCAATAAATTAACCCCAAGCACAGATTCACTTAAATGGCCTGGCAGTTGTCACAGATCAGAATGGAAATGACCCCTTGGGTCCTGAATATCTTCTGTTCCCACTTAGTGGTTTCAAGAGGCCTGAAACTGATGAGCCAGCTCAGCCTTTCCTGCTTCCGGCTTCCATAGCCAGCATGGGAAACATGTGCTCCCCAGGGACTGGCCTGCATGTAGTCCACAGAAATTCTGTTCCCTTTAAAGAGGGAGAGTTTACAACCAAGTCTACCCAAGGATAGAATGAACGCCTTTAAGAACAGGGAGGGCAGACTCCACCTTGGCCAACAAAGGCCAACATCCACCCCGGGGTGCTATAAACTCCCAGCTGGGTGAGTGGTTACTCCAACCGACTTCCAGGGTCCCTTCCAACTTAAGCTTCTTTCTTCCTCTGGTTTCAGTGATGGGACTCTGGAAAGAATGGTGGTAGGACATAGGCCCTGAACCACAAGAAACATAACTGATTTGGTGTTTTCGATCATGAGAAGCTGATCATTTGGATAGGTAAAAAAAACAAAAATTGACCACAGCAGTTTTAGTGGCAGTGCATAGCAGCGGCCTCTCTTAAGCAGAAAGGGCTGACGCCACCCTCATTCCCCCATGCACTTTCCCCTTGGTGGGGATGTGTGTGAGAGGTGCTTGCATAAAGGTAGTTTTATGGCTCTGGCTTGGGTTTGTAAGCAAAGCAAACAGAAAAAAAAAATCTCAGGAATAAAAGGGGCAATAAAATAATTATATAACGCTTTGAACTCACGTTAAATACCACCTTTATTTCAAGGCTCTCTGACAAGTTTGGAACTGTAGTTGTTTTCTTTTATCAGTGGGGAAACTGAGTCACTGTGCAGCGAGGGCCAGAGAGTGGGCAGGGTTTGTCATCGGGGAGAACTCTGAGAGACACCCACATGGGACACACTGGGGGGGGCAGTGGGAGAGGCCCCCCGAGATGCCACCCTTGTGTCCTGTGCTCTGATGTACAGATCCTTATTCCTGCGTGTGGATTTGACCCAGAGCGCCCGTGCATGGCTTCTTGACCCTGACATTAGCAATAGGAATAGCAGCACCTAACACTTCATGCCTGCCATACATGGGGCACTGTCCTCCCTACCCCTGGCTACCGTCTCGTGAGGTTGGTATTGTTAGTCTCATCGTCTAAATGGGGACGACGTTCAAATTGCTGGCCCGAGGACTCCCTGCTGCACGTGGCCTCTGAGCCCACATTTTCTGTATCAGGATTACACACTTCCAGGAAAAAGGATCGAGGTCAACATTTCTCCAAAGAGCCCAGATATTTTAATTCATTCCTCCAGTCTTCACTTCTGTATAACTTGGAGAAGGCCAGAACAGATCGGGGGCAGGTGTCTCTTAGAGTCCAAGGAAATAGTCTAGGAGACAAACAGCCAAAGAGTAAAACTTTGAGGTGTGAGCTTGACAGGTCTTTCTAATAATAAATAAATACACAGAGCTCCAAAAAGTGTATAAGACGGTTAAAAAGATGGAGAAAATTCCAGAACTCCAAAAAATAGTACAATAAATTGTTAAAAGAATGGAGACGGGCAGGGCCTGTGATTCCCAGGAGTAGGGCGCCAGCTCCATGTGCCAGAGGTGGCAGGTTCAAATCCAGCCCCAGCCAAAAACCACAAAAAAAAAAAAAAAAAAAAGATGGAGGCATCTTTAAAGTGTTTATTTTTCTTGTTTTGTTTTGCTTTTTATTATTCAAAATTGGAAAACTGTCCCAAAGAACTATTTTAATTGTGCCGTATGGCAACAACTCAAGTGGTACCAACTACGAGCCATTGGTCCAAGCCCCGCCCACTGTGGAATCTGTGGCTGTCAGTCACTTTGTGAGCAGCTGCATGGCCCCTCCCAGCTCCAGGGAACTCGGGCTAGCTGTTCACATACCCGTTTCCTTTCTTCCTGAGCAAGCTAGGCTCGATTTCCCAGCGTCCTCGCAGGTGACAACAGCCACATGACTGAGTTCTGGCCGATGCACTCTCCACCAACAAGCGATAGAACTTTCTGGGCGGTTCTCCACTGCCTTTTAGTACCGTCCACCTCCTGGATGGCAACCTCTATGGTGATCTTACAAGACACACACTGAGGATGGCAGAGGCTCCCGCCCGCTGGGAACCCCTTCCCCACGTCCTGCTGCCACTTACACACTATCGATTTGTCATTTAGAGCCACCCTGACTAACAGGTCCAACATGTGCAAGTTAGCTCAATTCACCGGGTGCAAGCTGATCGTTTGATTGCTCAAAAACAAATCAACCACAGTGACAGTTATAGCACGTTTTAAAATATTATCATAGCCAGAATTACCTTAGCTAATGGAGTAATTTAGAGATGAGTCCACCTTCTCCAGGAGGGTGAAACATCTGATGACCCTCTTCCCTCACAACACAGAAGAACCCAGAGGCTCAGAGACACCCCATAATTTGGCCTTTTGGTTGAGTTACTGGCCTGTGATAAAACCCAGCTTCTTCAGTCCCCTTCCCGGAGGCTCTAGGGTTTGAGGCCACCTCCAAATGATGGATGGTTAATGCCTGCCCTGAGAAGGATTCGGAGGCCAAGTGGATGCTTAGGAGGAAAGAAAACTGTGATCAAAAAGCAGTCTCTGCCAAGTGCACAGACAGGCCGCACACTCGCTTGTGTCAGCCAACGCTCCCAAAGGCCTGTCCCTGGGCAGATGCCTTCGAAATCACACGAGATGTTTGTGGTTAATAATTCAACCTCCAAGCCCCCACCCTCAACCTCCCAAGGTTCACCAAATTACAACCTCTGGGTGTGGGTGCTGGAAATCTATAATTTTATAATCTTTCCCTGGAATTTTGATGCAGAGTCTGCAGTAGCATGTCGGCACCTCCGCAGGGGCTGAAGCCAGGCGGCCGTAGAACAGGGCTGTCTTCACCTGCGAGGGATGGCAGCCCTGGGTGACTCACGCCACTTCGGTGCCTCAGTTGCTTCATATGTAAATTAGGCATTATAGTAATACCTTCTTCATAGGCATATTAGGAAGATTAAAGCAGATTTTACATAATAAGCACTCAATAAATATTAGCTTGCATTATATTATCTTCTAGGAGACTATAAAATGTTTCTGCCCGCCGCCATGGGCATAGGCAAATTTCATAAGATTCCATCACGTGCCCTTCAGCGCAGAGGAGCTCTGGGTGGCCTTACCCCCCACTTGTTGCTGCGGGCAGCCCTGCCTCAGCTTCACGTGCAGGCTGGAGGGAGACTCTGGACCAAGAGCAACCTGTTCAGAGGAGCCTGGAAGGAGGTGGGAGAGGAGTTCAAGTTGATGTTGACCATGACCTTGATAGTCCCTGGGCTGGGGACTGTAACACCAGCGGTGTTGCTGGTCTTGGTGCCAGCACACAGGTGGCCACATTGTGATGTGATGGTGCTGGGCCCCAATACTATTGTGTGGGTTAAGGCTGCATGGTGCAGCTTCTAACCTTCCCAGCCTCTCTATCTTACGGCGTGTTTCCCATCCTTGCTTTATCAGTGGTCACATTCGAGCTCCGGGTAATAATCCGAGCTCCATCATCTCTCAGTAATATGATGAGGGGAAAAGGGACAGGGATGCCTCTCTCGCTCTCCAACTTATATCCATCAAGACACAAACAAACAAAACTCCTGACTCTGGTGAACATCACCAAGAAAAGAATTGGTTGGAAGCCTTGCTGGTAACTCACGAATCAACCCAGAACTTTCTGGAAATGAGCAGGAAGCAAACCACAGCAGGGGGAGGCAGGTCTAACCACAGCCAAGGACATGCCTAGTAACAATTTAATGATGAGGGTGCTTCCCTGCCGGCCACTAACAGGTGTAGGATGCAGGGTCCTCTGTCCCCACCACCAGGTGACATCTACAATGTTCCTGCACGGATTCTGGTCACTCACTCCCTGCTCAGAGTCCCAGGCAGAAGCTTCCACCAACGAAGCCTCCACCCCACTGCCATGGGTCTAGGCGAGCTGGGAGACAGCCCTTCCTATTGCCCTGATGTTGGGGAGAGCCCCAATATAAGATGTGGGTTCAAATACAGGGCAGCCAAAAACAGTGAATGTTCAGTACACTCACTGGCTAGTTTCAGTTGCTGAACAGAAAAGTATAAAAGCCAACATCTTCTTGGTCTATCTGCTCATCCTTCTCTGGGCTCTGAGACACAGCTCTTGAAGACCAGACGAGCCTGTGCAGCCAGAGAAAAAAGAGTAGAAGTATCTCGGTTGTGTGTTCAAAGTGGACAGTGGCATCTCAGGAGTCAGAGGACCTCGGCCCATCCCAGTGAACTGAGTGAAGGGTCGCTAAGGGAAGCCAGAGGCGCGGTGGGGCCCAGGGAGGTCAGGAGCCTGGACTTGCTTAATTCCAGCACATTCACTGGAGCTGCTGACCTGCTGAGGAGCCGGGAAGTCTGAGCTCCCGCCTCGCCCTGCCTTTGCTCCCAGCGTAGCTTTGAGCAGATCTTTCAGTTTCTGTGACTCAGTTTACTCACCTGCCAAATGGAGGTAATCATACAGAGCTCAAAGGACTTTTGTAAGACTCTAATGAGTGTTTATAAAACATTTTGGAAGAGTTTATAGTTATTTGAGCTGGGAAAGGGCTGACAAATTATTCAGGAGTAAACAGTATTTAGAATCTGGATTTTCCACAGTCAACGGGTTTTCCTGGATGTTTACAAGGCCAGCATAGCAGGACACCCCGAGGGTCCATCTGTGCAAATTGGGTTCACCCAGAGCACTGCTCCTCCCTTCCTGGAAAAGCACGAGGCCGGCTTTCAAGGGCGGAGGGGTGTCCTGCAGCCTCGTAGCCTGCACAGTGCAGCTCAAGAACAAACAGAACTGGATTCAGAAACAGAAACCAGACACCCCAGACTTTCTCTTTTCATCTTTCTTTTCTTTTCTTTACCTTTCCTTTCCTTTCTTTTTTCTTTAGTTTTTCTTTTCTTTTGTCTTTTGTTTTCCTTTCTTTTCTTTTCTTTTTGCCTTTCTTTCCTTTTCTTTTTAGGGATTAGGGAGGAAAACACTAAGGAGACTTGCTTTGAACCTGAAAATAAACCTGATCTCTGCCCAACCACCTCTTCCCAGACTGGATATCTGCGGCATACCTCCAAGGGAATTTCAGCTGCTTCTGACAGTAACAGATAACCATTCACATAGTAATGTACATTTCTTTCTCATAATAGTTTGGGATTAAAAGAAAAAAAGGCAGAGTGCTGGGGCAAGGGTGAAAAAGAATAAAACGTGGTGAGTCCCAGCACAGATTTGCCCTTTCTTTCCCAGAACAACTCTGTAAAGGCAGACGGAGGTTCCCATCCCCAGTTCAGAGATGAGGACAGTAAATCTGTGACAGGGAAGCCACACAGCTAAGACGTGACAGGGCACATTCATGCCCAGTTATCTCTGCTTCTGCGTCGTTGCTGCATCACGCCATCAGCATCTCCACCTGGTTACTACATGCATGAGTGCTGTACGGGTGTCCCAGACTGTTGCAATCCCGTGCCCAACAAGCAACATCCTGAGCCACCAAGCAGAAAGAAGCAGGCAGGTCGTGGGGGGGCGAGAGAGAATGGAACATTTGGGATGAACGGTGGTGCTTGCCTGGCTGTTCTTGGGTTGTCTGTAGTAGAAGGAGAAAGCGGTGGGAACAGAGGGGGTCCCTGCACTTTTAACTTTGGGAGAAGAACCTAACTCAGATCTGTTCCACCCTCGGCCTCAAAGACCAGCCTGATTCTCCAGAACCATTTGTTGCTGGATTCTCGAGTTAACTCAAGCTAACAAACCGCAGGGGCTGAGTTTTCTCCCACGTCACCTCCCTGCAGAGGGGCTGGGCTTCCCTGACCCACACTCAGAAGAATGTATACTTGGGGGGAAAAGGATGATTCACCTCATTTTCACGTCCACAACCCCGTTGAAGCCTAAAAGAGCAAGGACTCTTTGGAAAGAGAGAGGGGACGTGGCTAGAAGAAACCAGGTCTATAGTGTCTCCCATAAGCCACTCAGCCTGGCCCTCCAGACCCTCTACGGAAGGATAACGAATTTCCATTCCTGCCAGAGATTGTCCGTTCAGATTCACTCAACAAATGTGAATCCTTTCCATGGTCTAGTTTCTAGAAAGATCTATAGGAATAGTTCCTGGCATCCTGGAGATTATAATCTGGAGGAGAAAAAGAAAAGTGACACTAGTTCTAGGAAACTGCTTCAAAGGAGCAATGAATAAAGGACAGTAGAAAAAAAATCCATTCTGCTCAGCGAAACCAAACTCCTCGCTGCTCAGAACAGCCATAGATTTTGGACTCCAAGCCTTAGTTTTGCCTGGATGTCTTTCCGGCTCCTGGTTCCCCTTTGGTTTAAGTCCTCCTGGTCTTTCTGCAAAGTCACAGACATAGCCTCCTCCAGGAAGCCTTTCTTGATGCCTCCATTCTCTCCCTCTCCTTTGAACTCTACAGCTCTTAAGTAGCGTCTAATCTCCTCGATGACATTTCTTGTTTTCATGCATAGCATTTCCATATTTGTCTTAAGGCCCACATAGCACTGTACCCCTCTAAAGGACAGGAATATGTCTTGCACATCGTAGGTGCTCAATAAACATGTATGGATTAATTTAAATCTATTGAAAGTGTTACCAGGTAAAATGAAGAATATTCTCCTGAAATAAGGCTGTTCACAGGGTGATGCAATCCTGGACCCACAAAGCCTAAAGTCTGGCAGGGAACATGAGGACCCTAACCCCCATGCAGAGAGGAAAAGTCCCCAGTGACAGGTTAGAGGTGGTATGAGGTGTTCTGCCTCACCAGGTGACCAGGAGTGGGTCCCCAACACCCATTTGGTTGCCTCTTTGCTGGCCAGGGAGTATCACTCTTTTTCCCTGAAAGGCATGCAATTATATTTACATAATGGAAAAGATTCCAGTAATATAGTATTGCTAAATTTAAAAAGCAATTTATACTGGGAGGCCAAAGTGGGAAAATTACTTGAGGTCAAGAGGTTCAAGATCAATCTGAGTAAGAGCAAGACCTTGTCTCTATAAAAAATAGAAAAAAATTAGCCAAGCATGGTGTCATGTGTCTATAGTCCCGGCTACTTGGGAGGCTGGGCCAGGAGGATTGCTTGAGCTTGAGAGTTGGAGGTTGCAGTGAGCTGTGATCATGCCACTGCACTCTAGCTGGGGCAACAGAGCGAGACTCTAGCCCTCCCCCAACACAAAAAAGCAGTCATAGAATAGAATGTATGGTGGACTCCGGTTATGTGACTATAGATATGTCTGTTTCAGGCAGGGTTGCAACAAAAAGTAAAAGTTCTCACGTACGCTCTATGTAGAGAAGCTTTAGTGAAGGCATCATTTCAAGAGCTCTAGGCAGAATAAGATGAACAGACAGGCTGGTGAAACCCAGACTAGCAAAGGAGGAAGCCCCTAAAGCCCCATGCCCAAGAGGGATAAGGGTGGGGGTTGAAGAGTGTTTCTGGGGCCTGGTAGAGACCAGCACTACACAGGCAGGGGGTGGTTCTCAGACTTCTCTCTCTGCCCACAGGCCTGGCTCCCGCCGATGCTTCCGATGACTCCAGTTGGCTAAACGTAACAGGAAGCCAAGGACCAAAGGAGCTGAGTTATGATATGAGGGAACACAGGGAGGGCAAGCAGGACAGAGAACGGATCTGGGGGCAGGTGGAGGTCACCCGGAACACACTCAGGAGGCCTCTGCAAGGGCTTGCTCCAGGACAGTGTGGAAACGTGGGACGGTCAGCTTTGTCCTTATATGTTTCATTTTATTTCTATAATGGGCATATATTATTTCTGTTGGTTTTTTTATTTAACGCTCTGACCTGCTGGAAATCCCTTTGGGGCAGACGATGGAAGGTATATTTAACAAATAGCGACCTGCACTTTTAAAATCTCCTTCAAACATTTTCGATCTCTAAGAACTGAAGACACACCAAACTCTTTGTGAATCCATCCAGTCCCTGATTCAGTTGTTCAATAATATTTCCGAACACATTCTGTTCAGGACCCAGGAAATAAGGCTGTTCACTGGGAGATGCAGTCCTGGACCCACAAAGCCTGAAGTCTGGCAGGGAACATGGGCAGAGGACCCTAACCCCCTACATAGAGGGGGAAAGTCCCAGGTGACAGGTTAGAGGTGGTGGGAGGTGTTCTGCCTCACCAGGCGACGAGGAGTGGGTTCCCAACACCCACTTTGGTTTTCTTCTTTGCTGGCCAGGGAGTATCACTCTTTTTCCATGAAAAGCCTGAATCACAAAAACAACTTGGCACTTCTGTTTCGATTGTGTTAACTGTTCAAACTCTGACTGAGCCGATGCAACGTGAAAATAAATTTAAGGACGAACTGATTTTGAAAATCAGCCAACTAAGCGGGTATTTCATAACATGATAACACACCATGGAGTTTACCAAATGTGTGTCCAGACCCAAGTCCCTTTTGATACACTCCCATCCTCACTCCTGCAGTCCTTCACTCTGCACCCTGACCCGAGATGCAGGCCGTGCCCTGCTGCACCTGACGCCTCCAGGGTGCATCCTGGGATTGGCCTTGACTTTACTCTCTCAAGTTCCTCATGTCCTCAAGTATCAGAATCCCTTTAAACCCCCCCCCGAAATATGACAGACTCTCATGTGATAGTGTTTGCAAGTTTAAGATTTCTTCACTAAGAAAATATGGGGCATATGGGAAGGGATGGGAGGGGGGAGGTTGGAGTGGAGGGAGGGTAATGGGTGGGGCCACACCTACGGTGCATCCTAGAAGGGTCCAGGCGAAACTTACTAAATGCAGAATACAAATGTCTTCATACAATAACTAAGAAAATGCCATGAAGGCTATGTTAAACAGTTTGATGAAAACATTTCAGTTTGTATATGAAACCTGCACATTGTACCCCTTGATTGCACTAATATATGCAGCTATGATTTAATAATTAAAAAAAAAGAGAGAGAGAGAGAGAGAGAGAGGCTTAGGGAGGCAATGAGAAAACACACCCAATTGACACCTGACTCCATAGAGGGTCAGATTATTTTAAAAGACAAATTTATCCCTCAAGCGGCCCCAGACATTCAAAGAAACTCCAGAAATTGGCTCTAGTCCAGACTATAACCTACAGAATCTTCTTAAAACGGCCACTACAGTCTTTTGTGACCAAGATGAGACCAAGATGTGACCTAGAGAGAAAGGAGGAAAAAGAGAGAAAGGAACAGAAAAGAATGACAGCTCTAGGAATGGCACTCTGACAAACGAGCAACCCTCAGGGGCAGAGGGAAACCAGAAGAGTGAAAAACAAGTGCTTCCATTGTGGTCAGACTGGCCACTTCAGAGAAGACTGCCCCCAGCAGTACCACTGGCTGGGCAAGCCACCTGGCCCCTGTCCAGAATGCAAGGGTGACCACTGGAGGGTGGCCTGTTCCCTGAGGTGAAGGCCTCCTGGGACAGTGACCCCATCAGAGCCCAAACTAGACTGAGAGTGCCCGGGGCAAATTCTCGTGGCTCCAGCTTGCGTCTTCACCCCTCAAGAGCCCCAGGTTTGCCTTACAGTGGAGTGCCAGGAGAGAAAATTTCTTTTGGACACTGGAGCAACCTTTTCTGACTTCTCTCTAATCCTGGTCTTTTATCTCCCAAATCCATAACTATACAGGGGGTGTCTGGACAGCCGGTCACCAAATTTTTCTCCCAGCCTTTAAGCTGCAATTGAGATGACTTGCTGTTCTCTCCTGCCTCCCTAATCATCCCTGAAAGTCCTGCTCCCCGTTTGGGGAGAGACATACTAACTAAAATAGGAACTTCTCCCTCCTGGAGATCTAGTCATGATCAAAACTCTTCCCTCTAATTCACCTTCCCTGACCCCAACTTGGGAAGTCCCCTTTCCTGTTATCTTGTCTTCTTCTACTGTTAAAGTTATAGGAGTCGATTCCTGCATATGTCATTCACGACTAAAGTCCTGGAACCCTCCATCTTCTACAGCAGCAGGCAATGAAGACAGCCAACCACAAACCACCTACACTTATGAGCCAAAAGAAAGTTTGAAGTTATTATTTAGGAAACAGCGAGAAAAACCCTAATATGGTTTTCTTTTAGCATAATTGAATAAGTGCTTCTGACCTGACGCTGTTCTACCTTTGCCTATTACTAAATACACTAATCAGATTTATGTTTTCCAGAAATGTCATCAAGCCACATGCAATAAAGATGGTTCCAGTCCATGAACCCCTGTATCACTCTCCT